>JAOXYJ010190881.1:0-10493 GCA_028566555.1 Lithophaga nigra
TCAGAAATTGTTTACTTCTGTAAGTGATTATATAACTTCTGATATTTTGAAAATAACTAACATTAAAGATCATATGCAGCGTTTTTTTAAACATACTATTTTTTTTATTTACAATTAAACTTGAACTGCTTTATCAATACCGTTTAAGTGCGAAAAAATGTACAAATATGTTTCAATTATCGATATTAATCAAGAAGACGTGTTTAATTCTCTCTGTAATGCTCTTTAATTCAGTTATTTTCGCGTCATATGTAACCACAAAAGTCTGGTAAATAAGCAATTTATAATGATATCGTATTCAATGGTCTATTTTCGGTTTAATTGTTACGTCATGGAAGGAGTTCAGATGTCGTTTATGACCATTTAATGCCTGAAAAGGGAGGCTTACAATGTAAACTTTTATATTTTTTCAACGAAGGAAATTTATAATCTCATTTTTAAGGGCAGCATGGATCAATAAACTGAAAATGCGTCCTGTACTTTAAATATTGTATTTTAGCTATAAAATAGAAATGACACTAGTGTGTAAAAACGCTGAATATGACCTTTAATTATCTGTCCTGTTATCTGATTTAAAAAATCCGAACTCAAATTTATCTACATGTAATATCTTCTAATATATTTTTAACTACTAAAGAGTCATTGATATATAATACATTTTACTCGACAAGAATGCATGTGTTTACTTCTTTTTATGTCTCACATAATTTACCTTTATTTTTTTGTCTGTCAATGGATTTGCTTTGTCTATAAGATGTTTCCACTCAGACAGCATATTGTGGCCTTGTTGATCTCTAAACAAAGCCCATCTATAAGCAATGGCAAATCTAGAACTATTGCTTATTGAGCACATAAACTTGTCAAAATTTATTGTTGTGTTGAAGCATGAACCGTCTGCAAACCCAGAGGTTTCTACATTCATTACTTTGTTGGGTGTCTTTTCTAGTCTAATACCTTTAGACCAGACCGGCGAAAGGCATTTGTGTCCAAAGCATGGTTTTACTGCAACTTTATAGATTTCTTCTTTAAAATGCTCATGATAATACTTCTCAGTCTGGTTTTCAGTTGACATGAACATCAACTGATTTTGACATTTACCATTGTTATGCGAAATCTGACATATAGCGGTCTCATAGTGTGTGACAAATTCAGCATATTTGTCACCAATAAACCAATGGACAGATAACAGTGTTGTAGACGTTTGGATAGTTTTGTCTGGATCACATCGAAAGAGGTGTATATCTAAACTCTCAACAGTATTAAATGTACTGTTATTCAAATCAAAAAATAACTGGTTTATTGATTCAAGTGGCATAAACGTAAATACCCTCTGTCTATTAGTCATATATGAATCTTTGACGTAAATTTTATGGTTTGCTCTAAAAGCAAAGTTCAATTGACTATACAACAAATAGGTAATTCCTGGAATTAGAGGTTCTGACAGATATATCTCTATAGTATTATATGGTTGTTTCTTCGTTTTTATTATGTCTATCTTATTTGTTTTATCACACCTTTCACCGTGGAAAACCTTTAAAGATGACAGTACAGCTGTTGAATTTAATAATGTGAATCCGTCAGACGAAACGCTCGTTGTACCACCCGAACACTTCGCTCTCATCGTTGTGAAGTACTTTTTGTCTACCGCACCGTTTTTAAAATTTTCACATATCAGTCCTTGCCAATTCGCAGATATGTTATGAAATTTTGTTACATCATCTCTGTTTCGATCTGTTCCGAGCCCAGCCTGAAGCATGATTTTTTCGTGATGATTAAACCCAGTCCACACAAAACAGTAAACGGAATTATCAAACATTACATCTATATCTTCATAAGGTGGTTTACTATCTGAATAAATGTCCATTACTATACCATTCCTTGGTGGGAACAATGATGGTAACCGTATAGGTATGCTGTCTACGCTGCAGAAGTGGCCAGCATAGTTATATACATGGAGTTGTACATAAAACAAGGAGCCCGAAATAGAATCATATTTTTGTAGTTTGTTTACTGGATATTTTATACACTGATATCCCATTCCACATTGTCCACCATGAGACTTAATGTTCCACTCCAAAAAAGGTGTAATTAATCTGTCATCAACACCTTAGATAATAAAAATACAGAATACCAAAATTATTCAAGCGTTACTGATATTGCAGATAATTGTAAAGATACCTCTGCTAGCATCACATAACTTCCAGACTTACTGGACAAGGAAATCCCTTAAAGGTGTCCATCTTAGCCGGTGTAACTTGGTCCCTTGTAGCTGTTTGGAAACCTTACTGCATTTGGTGTCTGGAGGACTCGAACCAACGCCAGCAATGTTGACTTCTTCGTCATCCAACTGGCCACCCAGGACCCCTCCCATCAAGGACATGAATCTGCATTTTCAGTAATATTGTCCAATTTCTTTTAAAAGAGCTTTTTTCATTTTTTCCAATGTACTTACATTTTAAAAAAGTAAAAAGAACAAAATGATATCGACTGTTAAATAGAACAATATACCTTACATAAAAAACGTAAATAATTTTGTAAATATTTCCTAACATTTGGTTGGGCTTTGCATATTAATCGTGTTTAAACTGTCATAACTTAACTTGTAGAGTTCAAGTCAATACATATAGCAAGATTGGTTTCAATTACAGGACAAACTTTGTATTTGATAGATAATATAACATCATAATCGATTTCAATGTGACATGAATACTTCCCCATATACAAATTTTATATTGATATTGCTAGTGAGAATGAGGTTATTATATACACTTACAGATTGACATTGCTGAGAGAATAAGTTAATTAATATACTTACCCACTCTAAACATAATCTTTCCAATTTCTTCTGATTGATCTGTATCATAAAATATCTTCTTTTCCCATTTGATTACCAAATTTGCCTTTTCAATGTCAGCTTGAATGGTTGGCGGACATACAGGTGGTGTTTCATCTGCCAACAAGGGACCAAACCAAACCTTCCCATGCAGACCTGCCCTATTACGAATCTTAATGAAAATGAATATTTCTTCCTCTCCAATCAAGCCAGGATGGCGCTGAATATATTTCATAAGATGAGGTATTTTTACATAATCCATTATGTTCGGCGTATCAATTGTGGAAACGTCTCTTCCAAAACCGATATAGGCGCTGTCTATTTGGCTAAAGTCCTCCGTTATATTCCAGGATACTTCAAAAAGGTCGGATGGCGTATATATAACATTCCGTTTATACATGTCAAGTGTGGTGCATAAAAAAGATGATACGGCAGCATTAGTTTCACTTTCAACTGTTTCCGGTAGAATCCCCAAGATCTCATCTTCCGTCTTATTTTCACAGACTTTGGTACAAGTATTACCTAACAGTTTTATTTTAGATAAATTTTGTCTAATAAGCCATGGCTCCCCACTATAACAGCCAATAGATTCAGTTATTTGTGCATATTTTAGTTTAACATCTATCACATTAGGAAAACTCTTATCCAGAGTAATTCCATCGGAACACACAATTTTGGAAGGATTCATCGCGTTATTGAACGCTATTACAGTAACGAAGTATCTTCCCTCTCCGTCAGGAAATTTCATCTTGAATGAGTTATGAAAAGATTCTTGTACAACAGATCCGTTGTATGTCCCAGGTTTTACTTCTTTTAAGTTTATGAAGCATTCTCTGCCGAGTGCGATTCTATATAACTTAATTCCACTTTCGTGATCAATGAATCCATGCCAGTGGATTGTAATGTCGTCAGAACTTGTATAATCTATATCAGGACTCCCTACTGGACCCTCTAATACAACACCTACTTCGGGTGGCGACTCATCGACCAGTATGTCTATATGTTCTACAGCCATAAGATATGCATTGTTTATTACCTTAACTGAAAAGAAGTACCTTCGATTATGATTTCCGACATGTTTGTTTTCGGTTTGAAGTTTTGTCAGATTGGCAGTATATATTGTCTGTGTACAGTTCCCAATAATGGGACAGTAACAAGTTGTATCATTGGCGCATTCATCCTAAAAATGAAACACAAATAAGAACATAGAACAAATTAAACCAGCGGAAAATGAAGATAATCCCTGGCAATAAAGAGTATGACACAGAACACTTTTTATACACTTTTGCGGATAAATTACGAAACGAAAATAAACAAATGTTCACAAACTCCAATTTGTAAACGTAAACATGAATAAGGAATTTCCAAAACATGATATAATCGTACAAGGTAAAAAAGTCCCAGAGATCAACAAAAATTTTAAAAAAAGGACAATATCATCTACAAGGTTACTATAGCATCGGCTCTAGAAGCGTAGATTGGATTGGATTGTAGAAGCTTATTGTCAGTTATTAAATTTGACTAACAGACTTACCCAGATAAGAAAACCCGGACAGCTATGCTGTTAAACAAGTTACATCCCCGACATTGGTACCTTATCACCTAATGCAGGGCAAGCAGAAGTTGATATCACCTAAAGCAAGGCAAGCAGAAGTCGATATCACCTAAAGCAGGGAAAGCAGAAGTTGATATCACCTAAAACAGGGCAAGCAGAAGTTGATATCACCTTAAACAGGGCAAGCAGAAGTCGATATCATTTAAAGCAGGGCAAGCAGAAGTTGATATCACCTAAAACAGTGCAAGCATAAGTCGATATCACCTAAAGCAGGGCAAGCAAAAGTCGAACCAGCAACTGTGGTATTAATGTAATAGTTATGAGTCAGCAACATTTATCCCTCGACCAACAAATCCTTTAACCATGACAAATATGCACATTACAAACTAGCTTTTGAGCAAAACAGTCTCCGCAATACAACAAAATAAAGTTTGTCAAGTGCAGACGTTTGATTCAAGATCTGAAATACATTAATTATACACAGAAAGTACGTTGATGTAACATAAAAAATTACATGTCCGAACTACAAGATAAGCCCACAATACAAACAAAAAATGCATAAATAAGGACAATATAAAATCTCACAAAAATCTGGCGAAGTTCATATTTACAGAGTAATAAAATATTTATTACAATATATATCATTGCTGGTTTAATGTAATTAAAAAGAATACTTACCGACTTGTCTATTGCTGTCACAGAAACAGCTTTTTCTGTGAGTACGGTCTCGTTATCGTATAAGCCAAAAGCCCATTTTACCTCCCGAAGTCCGCTATGTACGTCAAACGCTTTGAACCTAAGAGTCATTTTTGACAAATCTGAACTATGATGTACAAAGAGTTGTTCATACCCCTCATGTACTAACCATATATCTGTTATTTCCGGTGCTGATCTATCAATATTAACCTTCGCACTGTCATTTAACGTGTGGTTCATAATATCGTTCACTCTGAGATTCAGAGTAAATGAGTCACCATCTATCATATTTGCAACAAGACATATTGACTCGGAAGTAATATTGTTAACCCTTCCACACAAAACAACGTCTTTGTTATTCTTTTTTAGAGAAAAGTCAAATTCAGTCAATCCGTTTACATTTAAAGTACCGTTCACAGCTAGCAAGCCTGACACCTGGTCGTAGTTTCCGTTTATCGAATTATGACTTTCTGGTTTTATCGGACGAAGTGGATTGTGTTCTTTATATCGATCATTGAAGAAGCGATCTTTCCAAGAAAAGCAAAGTTTCTTATGATTTACTTGCCATGTATATTCAGTTTTATTTGATGCAGATACAGCTCTTAAGGGTTTGTTATGATTTATAAGAATTGTTGAAGAATTATCGTACAAAACAAATCTTCTAGCTTGTCTTACATTATTTGCTCTATCCTTTACCTCTAATAAAATAGAATACAACATGGGATTTTTCTCCGGCAGAGCAATTTCTAATTCAGTTACGTTACAGTTCAGTGTGTAGTTTCCAAGAGAGGTTGTATCCCTCATTAATGTATGTGGAGTTGATTCCTTCACTTCGTAAATGTTTATTTCATAAAATTCTATCCCAGAGGCAAGTGATGGTTGATTGTTAATTGGATGTGGATCAATCCAGTCACCGAAAGAAACATTTATTTTTCGAGATTTAGTTAGTCTGTTCGAAAGCCAAAGGGGCGCTGTCTTGCAATTTCCTGTTTCGGAGCAGTGATTTGGCGGAAGTATGTCGTAAATATAACATAGCTCTCTAGCGTTCTCTGTCTTATCATATGAAATATTGCGAGTAATTTGTGTTTCTGTATTTTTCGACACAAGGTATCCACCAGCCTTGATATGAATTTTTAAACAAATCCTGAAATAAGAAAAATTATAACATGTATAAAGAAACATTACTTATTTGTTTTGCTTACGATTATCGTAAAATGCCAGAACAAAATTCTCTACCACTAGGACATTCCTCATTTGATTTCAAGCCAAACATTATAATTGCTGCAACACTAAAATCATATTAATGTTACCTTATTGCACGCTTTATTGACTTGCTGACTTTTGTCGTCAGCTTGTTGTGTCTTTTTGTAATCAGAAAGATAACCTTATAGTTTCTATCTACCAGAACGACACAAGTACGCCTTATCAGTGAGATCAATTTTATATCTGTCTTGTATATAAAATAGTAAAGAAGGGTGTATGGTAAAGCTGTAACAAAATATGACTACGAAAGAAGTTTGCCGATGCTTATTTCGGCATGCAAAAGAACAAAATACCTCATTTCTAAATTTGCACTACTTTTATAACAAAATGTATTAAATCTGAAATTGATATAATTTTATTAAGCTAGGAAGTCTCAGATAATTTTTTATTGTTACATAGATAATAAAGTTGACAAGGGGAATAACAGATTCAATTTTATCAAATTACAAAAAATCACAAAAATGATCATGATCTTTTCCAGTGCTTCATTTAAAAATAATAACATTAAATTTTTCTTACGGTATTTGTCAACAATTAGACAAAGTGCATTTGGTCTGATATAATTGTTTCAAAATATCTATTGATTACTACCAGAGATAGGTTTCAAATAGTGTTGAAATAGGGGAAATTTAGGTAAATGTATTCTACAAAGCTTTTTTCTGGAGAGACCTGCTATTCCAATAATCGTTATACTGTAATTAATTCTATCAGTCACTTGAATAAAATCGGATAAAATATTTGTTTGATTCCTCTACCATAATGTGCCGCAAAATATAAAAAAAAACAAAAGTGAACTTGTTTTACTGTTGCCACATATAATACGTTATAATTACCTATCGCCATTCTTTAGTTTTTGATTGACAGTTATGGTACTGTTTTTCGCTGAAAAATCCCTTTCTGGATGTGTTGATGTAAAATCCGCCTTCACCAGAGTTTTTCCAGCATCATGGCTGGATCCTGTATATAAACAATTCACTTATTACATTTAACTATAAGTTTGTTAGACTATTACATATCAAATTTTTACAAAGCGTACGGATATGGGAATAGTTACCAATGAATAATGGTGAATGGTAAAAGGGCATTCCTCACCAGTGACAGTGATTTATATTTTCTGTTTTATTGCATATGACTGTGAATAACTACAAATGACGACAATCTATTGGGTTGTATTAGTCATCTCTTTAGGTTCCTTCAGCTGTCATTTTGTAAAAACAACAACATTTAGCTGTGACAGTCATTTTCTGCCTATTACAACCTCCTATTGCTTTGTGACGGACAAACAATGATCTGAATTTCATAGAAGTGGATTTCAGTTGTCGTTGTCATCAAATAAATGTGTGAAATATTTGGCAGATGCTGGTAATCACCTACATGTACTCACCTGTCACTGATATTTTTCTCATGTTAACTTCCACGTCAGTAATACCAAACAAATAGTCTTTAACAAAAGATGGCCGTTTTAATTCTGTATCGATATCCACATGAAAGTAGGAATTTAAGTCAAGTTGAAAATGATGTACTTGAAATCTGCCGTATATATCAGACTGTAGAGTACACTTGGGCGATCCAGTGTTGGATAATGCGACAGTTCCGTCAGATGCAATAGCTTGGACTAAACAGCTATCTATTGTTGGCTTCGTTGTTGCTGCAATATAATTTAATTGATACAGTGAGTTGCGGTACACACGTATTATTCTCTATTTTTACTTTATAAATAAGAATACACAGCAGTTGCTTACAAGAGTCAACTTTTCTACAGATTTTGAGATTCTTTTCACAGTTGCACCTGAAGTGTTATCGAACCATGCATCCAAATTAGTTGTATGCAAACATATCTCTCTTTTTAGAATTTGCTATTTGACATTGTATGAATTGAAGCATGTTACATTGAAATCGGATCGTGGAGAAATAATTTTTTCTGAAAACTATATCTTCAATAAGGAACTGGAAAAAAAAATTTTGCAAAGAGAAAGATTATGGCCTATGTCATGCCTTGAGAACCTGTAAATAAATAAAATCTGCAATTTTATATTTATATATTTTTTGCGAATAATTCACAGAAAAGGGCTCAATTCGACAAAAATCGTCAATCAAGGAGCGCAGACGAGATCCGGATTAAGACAAATACAGACAAACGAACATCAAGACACAACAAGAAAAAACTAAAAAAACTAGGATCAGCAGCAGGGACCTCACCAAAACATGAGGTGCACTCAGGTTTCCTGATGTGTAAGCAGTGCCTCTTATAAGACACCCGCCATGTTGCCCATTATGAGGTCAAGGAAAAAATCATATTCGAGGAGAGGAAAGACAAAACTACGGCAGAAGTAAAAGATCCGATTTCATTTGGGAAACGGATATTCTACGACGAACAACCCGTCCATGGTGACGGTGATAGAAATTTTGAAGGGGTGACTTAAACCTGGGAATAACATACCCTTGTTTGAGAAGGTTATTCGTCAGCAGCTGAGTCTTGTTCAGAAAATTATGATACTGATCTCAAGCTCTAGAAAAAAGTATAAGTTGAGAAATATAAACTCCATACGCCGGTGCTGCTGGAATATTGCTACAGAAAAATGGGAAGGAAGTTGACGATTGGAAAGATAATGTCATAACGCTTGTTGTAGACTTTAGTTTGTATTCTTCCTCTAAAGTCAATTTCGAGGTGAAGGTCAAGGTATGAAGCTGACTTAGTAGTAACAGTAGTGTCCTTAATCTCAAGCTCATTGGGATAGATTAAATGCAGATAATCACAGAATCGTGAATTGTTCAGTGACAGGACATGGTCTACTTAGTGGAAGCTGAAATTAAAGGTTTGGTCCAATTTCCTTTCTTTCTTTATTGAGCGGTTCTTCGACGAGCAGAGGAGCACAATTTGTGCCCATTGGAATGCCAATTCTTTATGATATCATCTTCAGTGTATTTGTTGTTAGATTTGGAGTGGCTTTAATGAAGTAAGCATTATCTCTACCGATGACAAGGTGTTTATATCGTCGCTCCCCTTTAAGATGTCAGTCAAGTCTTTTGAGTTTTTAATATCCACATTTGGTTGATATCACTTATTGAATAGATGATGTCACAGTATTTGCTGAGGCCCTTTTTGACAGCTGATAAAATAGAGGTTAGGCGTTTAGAAAGATGCTTGGTAGAACACTTGGCATATCCAGCAATGCAGCGCTGTTTCTACGGACATCTGTTTAATTTTGTTATCCAGTACAAAGAGGGAAGATCATAATCTACAACACTGGTGGACAGACCAAAGGAAGCCAAGACTGACTTGTGATTATCAATTATCTCCAATTTTGACAGCATGGTTGCTGTATATGTAGAAAAAAGATAAAACAGTAGATACCAACCAGCGTTCAAAACTCGTAGATGCAAACAACAAATCCGAAATCAAACGAAGGAAAATCGCACGAACTCCCAAAGGAGCGAGACCAGGTGCGTCGACATGGAAAGCATCTCCTGCTATGCTAGGTTTGCCCTGTGAACTTTGAATTGTAGATATATGAGGGACCAAAACAGGTTAAGGGTTTATTGAAAATCCTATGAAAAAATAAATTTAACTTCTAACTTATTACTTATTTTTCTTTCTGCAATATTGTTGGTCTAGTACTAGACGGGATTAGGCTGGTAAGGGAAAACCCTGCCCAAAGGTGTTTTAGAAGGGGGACCAAAGGGTGGTTTCAATAAATTTGGAGATCCAGAAAGGTACAAATAGTGAACAATAATCAAATTTTTACTCAAATTGCGCTTATTTTCAGCAGTTTATAGGGCAGATCCTCTCTCCCTCTCAACCAGTCAGCTAAGGCTGAAAGGGGGACCCTGCCCACATTTGTTTTAGACGGGGGATCCAGAAGGGGTATTCAGTTGATTATTGAGGTTCAGAAAGGATAACACTTCATAGCTGGTTCAAATAAGGTTTCGAAACCCTGCTTGTTGTCCAGCTTCATGAAATTTATAGCCCATATTTTTAGAACTTGACAAACTGTAATCATACAACATGTAGACTGAAGAAAAGATAAACAATTTATTTTTCAGTAATGTATGTGAAGTGCATTCGTGAGTTTCGGTAGAGTGAAACATAAGTTTATTTTTATGATAAATTTTCTTAAAATTTTTCGTTGAAGCTTTCAATTGTCA
>JAOXYJ010190990.1:0-10493 GCA_028566555.1 Lithophaga nigra
AATATAATACATACTGAATGCAAAAAGTCAACTGTGTTTGAATTATTATAATGATTATCAAAATACAATGACGTCATCTTGACGTCATTGCGTTAACGACGTTCTCCCTATGTCATCAATTGAAATATTATTTTAATACCTTATGAGGTAAAAACGTAAAGAAATTTCATTTGACATCATATTAATACTCAAGAACGTCATTTTGAGATCTTAATATCTTGACGTTTTTCACTTCAAATGATTTGCTATATTATTATTTCTATCCATACTGTCGTGAAAACGTCAAATGCTTAATATTTAGCATCATGTAAATGAAAAAAAATATTGTTTGGACGTCAGAACGTTTTAAAATTCTCCACCTAAAAAGTTTATCCTGAGCAGAGCGCAGTGGTAAAATTAGAAAATAAGGACAATCCCGTGGTAAAATCGAAGACAAACTATGGGTTACCATAAATTTTTTCTTATGTGGGAAAAATGTACAAAAGATACCTAATTTCCCACTGCATCTGGCGACGGATAATATTACATTTTTGTGCATTATGACATCGTTGATTTGTGTTGGTCCTTCTTTATTTAGTATTTTATAATGGGTTTATTCATATGACGTTTCAGCACCCATTGTTAGAATTTGCATTTTTGGTTTGTGTTCCGGGGAAAATTAGAAATGTCTTTAATCTGCTCTCTAACCTCGTCGTTTTTACTTCAAAAACAAGTTATTTAAATAATAAATACATTTTAAGGATATGTTTTGTTTAGTATTCAAACAGTATGTTTATATTTTAAAGATATGTTTTCTTTGGTATTCATACAGAATATATACATTTTAAACATATGTTTTGTTTGGTATTTAAACAGTATGTATACATTTTAAAGATATGTTTTGTTTAGTATTGAGATTTCTTTCCACAGACAGTATGTATACAGGTACTTCTATCCGGTGTTTTCCTTTGATAATATGTATTTGTACGTATTGTGATATTTATTCTATCATTATATAATAATTGTCCACCTTGACAAACATAAATGTGACAGCCCCAATTTATCAGTAGCCTGTATATAAAGGTCAACAAGCAAAGATGACCCTAAAAGAGAAATGACCATTAAATTGAGGTTCAAGTTACAAAGGTATAACTACAATGGGAGAATATAAGGGTGACCTGATTAGACAGGTTTTGCTTAATAGAGGTGACCTTTAAAGTAGCTTTGGCTGTAGTTTAAATCGTCTTTATGATGATTAGAAGTGAAAAGTACTTTAAAGTACTGTCCATTTTGTTCAAAAGAGATCAATGAATAAAAATTCAAATAAATTCTTATTCCATTGAGTAATTCAAAATTTTTAAAATACAAGATAGGACATATATCCATATCATGTTAACGAACAAATAATAGTAAAAAATGTTTTATACATTTGTTCGGGGATATTGTCTGTCCGTCAGTCCATCTGCCATTAGCAAATTTCGTCAGTGGAGCTATTCTTTCGTCTTATATAGATCTTTTATTTGAGTATGATATTGTTCCATACTATGTGTAGATGCGCATTCAGGTTTTGAAAATTTGAGTGGTGGGTCTGGGGGCGAATAAGGGACCAAAAAGGAATTTCTATTGTTACAAGGCTCGTTAGTGGAACTCCTCGTGTATTTTTATTGCAGGTCTTTTATGTGTTATTGATGGGTCTGAGGCCGAATAAGGGGCCAAAACATTTTACATGATAAAAAGCTTGTCAGTGGAACTTTCCGTTCATTTTTGAATAAGTACATTTTACTATAATACAGTAATGTTAGTTACGACCTCTTAATGTGCAGTCTTCAAGGTTCAATTTCAGGGACCAGGATCAATGTAAGGAGTAAAAGAGGCTCAAATTTTTAAATTACTTACAGGTTGGGTTGTAATTGCAATTGTCATTGGTTGTAAATGCAAAATGTAACTGTCAATAAAGTCCTTACCCAAACTGTAAGAGTTTAATGGTCCAATAGAAAAAGGGGCCAAATTAAAAATTTACCCAAACTGTAAGAGTTTAAGGGTCCAAGAGAAAAAAGGGGCCAATTAAAAATTAATTAAAGATTGATTAAAATGCAGTTGCATCGGTCTTTGATTGTAGAAAGTAAAAGGGAATACAGGATCCTAGCCCTGTAGGACAGAGGGCCAAAAAAAGACAAAAAGGACCAAATTTAAAAATTGTTTAAACAAAAGGTTGTCAAATAGTAGCAAATTATTTATCTTTGATAATAAAAGACTAAGAACGTATTAATCAAAATCACTAATGTCCAAGCCCTTCTCTTTAACAATTGAGGGCTAAGAAGGAAAGACGTGGCAAGTTTTTAAAATTGATTGTAGACAGGGTTGTAGTATGTTAATTGAGTATACCGTGATATAACGACGTATTGTAAGTTGTAAGTTAACACAGATGAGTAAATATTTTTAAATGTCCGGATTAATTTCAAAGTACTATATAATAGCCATTCAAAAGCACAGAAAAATAATAATAGGCAAAAATTGTTGACCAGAACCGACGAAAAATATTTTAAATACATTTTCAATGGACAAATTACTGTATTTATGTTAAGGTTTAGCTAGTGTGAATAGGAACCGACGGTAAAATAACAAAACTTTTTTCAGTCCGGAACAAAGTTTATTGTTTATTCAGTCGTTCCATCAGCTTTCAATTCAATCATGACTGAAGATATGAAATTACGATTCTAAGTTAAAGCATACAGATATTTACAAAATGGCACTGAAAGCTATTCTTTTCCAAGTAAAATGTAATGAAACAAAGTGAAATTCTTTTTCAGAAATTATATATTACTCTAGTTTTCCCATAGTACACGGGTCTTTTATTGGTCGTTCGTGAGTGGAATATTTTTTTTTTTATGAAATCTGTTTTAATATAGCTATGTTTAACTTCTTTTATTATTAAATTTTTTGTTGTATGATATACAAGGAGTAGATAGCGCGTTTTCGTTTGAAAACATACAATATGACTCCACAGCAATACTTTTACCCATAATAAATATTACTCTAGTATTCAGAGAACATATATTTCATCGCAATTTATATAATGAGAACTTTTTCCTTACAGCTAATAGAAAGATTTAGTATTTTGTAATAGTTTTTGAAAATGCCTTAAGCATTTTAAACAGTCATTTACTCTAATCTATATACCAAAGGACAAGGGTCGTAAAGTATAATTTCTACCCCGTATTTTGACTGAAAATCAAAAGTGGCAAGTGCCGCTTTTTTTCATTGTTTTATTTATTCCGGGAGACATATTTTATCAAAATATTCTAGGCCGATGTTTAGATTACGGTTATTATGGTACTGTAAAGATCACTATTTTTGCAAAACTCAACAAAATACTTAAATTTTCTTTCTTTTTGTCTATTTCTCAGTTTTAATATGACAGCATTAAAACAAAAGAAGCGAAAATTAATACAGTGAAAGATATATCAACAAAAAGTATATCATTAAAATATCCTTCTTATTTTGTTTGCACGCGCACACTTTCGTTTCAACCCCTAAAGTGTCTGAAAAAAAGTGCAAAGTTTAAAGAAATTCTTCAGTTTCTTTAAAATGACGTATTTTTTCTCTCGTTAGTACTAAGAAGTTGTAACAAATACATCAAAATAAATTTTATTTTATGAAATGCCATCATATTAAAAGCATTTTGGTAAAGAATAATCATTCTGGATAATTTAGGGTCTTACCACTCTTACTGCTTTGTACCCAAGACAGTGGTGTTGGGCAAGTAGCCATAAGTCTATTGCAACCTTAACAGGCTTCCAGATTTTAAGACATGACGTGCATAAATAACTATCTGAATCACAATAGAAAATTATTAATGATGACCTGTCCAACTTTTTCATTAAAACTACAGAAAAAAAGAAATCTGACCAATTACATGTATTTCCATTTTTTCCCAATAACCTTTGGTATGTAAAAAGACTAGGAAATTAACCCATACTTTGTTCTTTGTCAATGAAATGTCAATCAAATGACAAATCAAATTATACCAATATTGAAAAATCTCTACCGTTTTATAATATTAGGTATCAAACACGAAAAGTAGAACATGTCCAATCCTAATATCTCAAAGATGATCCATTATGGAATGGCAACGTGACCAATCTTTTAATCAAAATCTTCTAACAAAACAGCTATCATCCAATTATGACTCTGCAATGAGATATTTTTGTAGAATTCCTAATTTCCGAAGCAAGATTCTCATATATCACATGACATCGTGAATGATGTCCATCGTAACAAAAGACGGGCCGCCAAACAAAAGTAGCTATTATGTATTGATTGGGTACTGGTAGGTACTACAAATGATCCACTTTATAATACAGGAAGACGTTATTAACAATCAATCTAACACCAGCAAATTTAACAGGGATCGAAAAGTATTTGGGGAGCAACTTTTTGTTGTGAAATTTAACACTGATTATTCAGTTCATATTTATACATGAAATCAATAAGAAATATTTTTGTATATATTTATTTCAATTATTTGTTGTTCAATTATTGTATTTCTAAAAAAGAAGAGATGTATATCATGACCTGACTGCATTCTACACGTGTAGGTTACTTATTTCTTAAAATGTAAAGTTCCACAATGATGAGACAATGTCAGAGATACATACAAACTATAGTATATTATGTCAAAATATAAATAACCCTAAATGCTTTAAGGGCACCGACTTGTAAATACATGAAGTTGCTTTTGTCCAATGAAAGTCCTTCGATAGGCCAATAATGAAAAAATTTTCATGCCCCAAAATACCAAATTTTTTTTCAACACTCAAAAGAAATAACTTACGAACAAGATACCCCCAAAAATACCTTATGAAATAAGTACCTCCAAGAATTCCTCATAAAATAAACACCATAAAAAATATTGACATTAAATCTACCCTAACCGTAAAATTAAACTGAATGTAGCTGTTTGGTATGATAAATGTGTTTTCAGAACATTACTCTATTTAGTATAAAACTGATTTCAGGTCTTCTTATACTCTTGATACATTGGTTAATCACATTACAGTCAGTCAAGGGAGATAACTCAGTAATTTACAGTTATTTCCCTATGTCTACATGATACCGCCTTGATGGTGTAATGGTTAGCGTGCTCGCCTCGAGAACGGAAGGTCATGGGTTCGACCCCCGGGTGGGTCAAAGACATTAAAATTGGTATTTGCTGCTTCTCCACTAAGCACACAGCTTTAAGGAGTAAGAGCAAAGACTGGTGGGTTCGGAGTCAGTATAATGTGTCTGAGTGGGGTGACATGTCTTCCTGCAGACTGTTGCTTCAGTGAGCTAGCACTATAAACTTCCAACTCAGCGTGTCTTTCTAGTACAAAGCAGGATTCATATCCATATCATAATATTTTCTCATCCTGAATATGGTTGAAAAATTACCTGCTGGATGTTAAACATCCATCCATCCTTCCATCAAAAATAGAGGGCCTGGGTGGCTGAGTGTTTAAGATCACTGACTCATAACCACAAGCCTAAAACCACTGTCCTGGGCTTTAGTTCTGCCATCTCACTTCATTTTTACAGGTAAGGTCTGGGTTTTGCTGCACCAGCTGGTTAGCTGCCAGGGCTTGCATCCCCACTAAGTCTGGTAGTCACAATATATCAGGAAAATTGCACAAATGATAATAAACTGCCAACAACCCAACCGAACCCTTAAAAGTTTGTTTGAGTGTATGAAATCAGTTTACTTACTATGGTTTAAACTCAAAATTTTCATGTATAATATATTGCAAATCACAATAATTGAGGAAGTACCACTGATCGATATTTTTGTTACATGTTTTAACCACTTTGTCAGAAGTAATACAGGGAAAAGAGTACATGTATCTTGAATCAGATTGACAAAATTATTGTTAACTGCACAGGCACTGATCTAGATCACTTGGAAAAGGTGTTCCAGACAGTAGTTTTGAAAGGGTTGAGGGTACCAGATGTAATTTGACTGTATTTTATACATCTAAAAAAATGCCCAAAGGAAGGTTCTGGAATGAACCTCTGTCTCAGGTCTGCTCAGCACAACAATAAAATTTACTGCTAGGAGAGATAATTTCAGGTGTTTTAAATATTTTAATCAGCCTTATTATAGGAATTACATGTGTATTTAACAGTGCTTATATAATTATGTGTAGTTTACAGTAAATATATAAATAGTTAACTTTCTTAAAGAGAAAAATTTTAAGGATAAAAATCTTGAGATTAAAAAATGTTCAATGTCTTAAAAAGCCCTGATCATCCAAAGTACAGCTGTTGCATATTTTTTATCATTTGTATGATTTGTCATAAATAACAGGAGACAAGAAGTCTATCTTATTTACATAAGAGAGCTATGGTACAATAATCATTCAGATGCTTTAGCCTAAACTTTGCATACGGTACTGAGATTGTAATGCAGTCACAGCAGGTCTATTAATTTCTAGCTGTGTATATTTATTCCATATAAATTTATATTCACGCCTATGATATAGCAGGATTTAAAAAAAGATGACAAGATTTTCATATTCTTATTGAATATTTGATCCTCGTTTTAAAAATTATTGAAATTATTAGGAATTTGTTTTTGTTTGTAATTGAATTCGCACACAGTGTTAATCTACGTGAAAAGACAATCCACTTTAGTGAAATTCAAGATAATGTTTTCCCATAAAAGGAGTTCTTTATATTTTGATGAGATTTTATTTTTTTTTTGGAATTCATTCATCCATGCTGATATGAAAGTTAAATTTTTCAATCTTTTATATTCACTTCTAGATGTTTTGGTGTTTAATTTTCACGCGTGAATATTTCTGACTAGATATAAAAGTTACTTTCAAAATATACATTCGTCTTAAGCGTAAATGGTATAGCTCCTTCAGGGGAAAGTAATAATTTGAATGAAGTATGGGTATCACATACACTGATGCAGTGCTTTCAAGCATGGAATATTATAAATGATCCGAACACATTATTATACACAGTTCATGTACTTGTTATGAAGTATTCTATGAGGCCATATCAAGTTAATTTGTAAATTGTCATCCCCCTGCCGGCCTGGATGGCCGAGTGGTTAAGGTCGCTGACTCATAACCACAAGCCTAACACTGCTGTCGCGGGTTCGAAACCCTGCTCACCCTGCTTCATGTGTTGAGGTCACCATACACCTACCCAAGGTCGGGGGTTTCACCAGGTTAGCTGGTTAGCTGTTCAGCCTTTCCTCCCCCAGTAAGTCTGGTAGTCACGAGAAAAATTGCTGAAAGTGATGATAAACCCCCAACAACCGACCAACCAACCCCATTACACCTGCCCATCCCTAACTTTAACTACCTGCTCCAATTTATTTCATTTTCGTTTTTAGCACAAATTTTAAATTCTGGAAAATATTACTCTTCTGTTTCTGAAATCCGTTGCCTTTTTAAATATTATATGTAACTTCTGGTATAAAAAATACAAAATAAAATCCTCCCACCCACAGCATATTTTATGTGACGCATGGATGAAAAAATCTTTATGTGGCCTACACAGGTTGTATATTTATATTTACATAGACATAGTCCTAGAGCTAATAGTGTGATTGTGACTGAATTAAATATTCTTACCCAGAGAACTTTTTTCAAATGTATTTTTGATGAATAGATATATTTGCCCCAAATAGATGAAAAATATATGTATATAGTCTGGCACAGAATCCATAATTGTTAATGGTTAAAAATCTGTTTTCATATTTGTTCATAATGGTTCATGAATTTTTAAAATTTTTCACTTGTTGCAGCAGTTGTTTAATTCCGATTTTCAACAGTAAATAAAAGTACTTTTACATACCAAATTTTTATTCAGAAACAACTGCTTATTTATTCATTTATATTGTCTTTTTGAAAGTAAAAATTAAATTACTGTTTTTAAAAAATTGTATATGTGATACAAAAGATATTGTTTGAAAAAGTACCATGGCTAGTTCTCTAAGTTTCCACTACTTATGTCTATAGATTTTCCAGTTTAAACGTAGCCTCATCCCATGTTGTCTAGGTTGTTAAAATCACAACAGCCTAAACAGATCTCTAGCCTATCACCATTACGAATAAAAGTTGCTGATATCAAATCTCCATTCAGCAAGTTATTTGAAGTTAGTGGTTTTGTGCTAGTGCCCTGGTTTTCTGCACTAAAATTCCACTATATTAACTTTCAAACTGAGGCAGTCAATCAGTAAGTCCAATTTTTGAAAAAATTTTGTCTGACAAAATTTTTGGGACACTCTCAGAAATTAGTCAAGAATACCATCAGTTCCAAACTGGTGAATCAGATTCTGTTATAATGTGTAGGAAAAATCGTAAGATGTCATAGATCTGTAATACCATGAACAGAATACAAGGTGTGCATAAAACTTTACATAGTGTTGAAGGTCCTGTATTACAGTTAAAATGGTCCCATGGGGCCAACAGACCATTGGCCTAAAAAACTTACTGTGGGCATCTGAAATTCAGTAGTCCATATCCCAGCTAGCAAGAATGTTTGGACTTAAAGGGGGTGCTTGGGATGATATGGACCACTGACTTTGGTGTGTGGTTTATGAAGTTAGAAATGTAGGAGCCCAATTGGTTACTGCTTGTGAAAGTTCACGTCAGTTCTTGATGGTCCATTTATCCTTGTCCTATGCCTGGTGCATGGAAATAAAGGACTATGCTGAATTGAGGGGAAGGACCTTTTCTCAAAACCTCCCAGATTGGACCTTTTTAAGATCAGGAGCTTTCGTGATTTCAGATTTTTCGGATTTGGGATTGCATTTTTATTAAGTTGGGGAGTTTTAGACCCAACCCCCTCCTTTCTCTCTCTTAATTGGCGTGAATAGAAGATTATGTGGTCTCATATGTATTTTTGATGAAGTAATATTTTCACAGTTTATGATTGCGTTGGATCACAAACCACTGAGGACTACTTAAAGTGACTACATCCAAAGTACCAATATCATTTTGGTAAATTATACATCATGAATTACGAAAAAAGATATTTTAATTTGACGATTTTACGATTTGTGTGACAAGCTATCCTTTCACCGTAAATGGAAGCTTAATAAGAAATAATGTTACTTCTTCGTAATTTGTTTTACTTGGGAGTACTTTTCTTTGTGATAAACATCTAAATGGGTGTATACCTCACTAAACATGATCAATTGTGTATGCATTTCTAATGCATACAGAAATACTTTTCCTTTGATGTGAGAACAAGATGCACAAGATAAACATTAAATTCATTTTCTATGGTGAAATTAGTTGTTGCCATAAATTGTTGTATTGATAGCCCTGCAGTGTTCATTTCAGAAAATATTTAAGGGTCAATGACACTGTCTCCTTGAAAAACAAAAGGGACATCTTGCATAAACTGTTGACAGGCACAGATTCAAAGATAAAAATATAGGCAGACCTGGCGTATGCTCCCCCCTCCTCACTCCCACCCAAAAGAACAGGAAAAAACATTAAATTTTCATTAAAAAACATGCAAAATATACCAAAATTTTTAAATTTCGGGGTCACACTCCACCTGAACCAAAATCCTGGACCTGCCCCTGGTTGAAATCTTGTGAGTGAGAGTTGATATACGTCATGGTGACCACGTGAGTTCAAATGAGATACCTGCACTGCAGTCTCGGTGAAATCCTGTCAGACAGTTTTATTGTTAGTCTGATGAACAACGGATCATTTCTGAACAGAAAGCCCGGCATTAGTCTGATATTTATCTTTTCTGTGAACATGCATATTTTGATATTTCCACGTTTAGTCACGAAGGTCAAATGAACAGTAATGAGAACCCGAAATGTTTTCCCTTCAATTTGTACTGAAGTATAAGAGAATGGGAGTAGATGAAAATGAATCAATATTAGTCTGTAAGCTTTGAAATCTATCGTATAAAATTTTAATTTTTTCAACATTTGGTCAGACAGGTCATTTCAGTTTTCCTGACTGAATGTCAGACAGAAGTTTATAAAGAATTTCACGAAGACTGATGCCTGTATTTGATTTCTCATCCTATCCATTTTAATGAACGCTGGCCAAGGATTGTCGGTGTTTATCATCAGTTTCA
Source organism: Lithophaga nigra (assembly GCA_028566555.1). NCBI lineage: Eukaryota > Metazoa > Mollusca > Bivalvia > Mytilida > Mytilidae > Lithophaga > Lithophaga nigra. The sequence continues at coordinate 10,081 of JAOXYJ010190990.1, forward strand.
GTATTTTTCCAGCTGTATCATGACAACCAGACTTACTGAGGGGGAAATAAACAGACAGCTAACCAGCTGACCCAGTGAAACTCTGATCTTGGGTGTAGGTGTCTGGGATACGGGGCAAACGAGACTCAAACCTGCGACAGTGGTGTTAGGCTTCTGGTTATAAATCAGCGACCTTAACCACTTGGCCTGTGAGGTATCCTAATAGGACTTATGCCACTTGTAGTAATCTTGCAGGTACAAATGTATATTTGGGGCCTAGGTGGCCGTGTGGTTAAGGTCGCTGACTCATAACCACAAGCCAACACCGCTGTCGCGGGTTCGAGCCCTGCTCGCCATGCTTCATGTGTTAAGGTCACCAGACACCTACCCAAGGTCGGGGGTTTCACCGGGTCAGCTGGTTAGCTGTCTGGGCT
>JAOXYJ010191100.1:0-10490 GCA_028566555.1 Lithophaga nigra
AAGTCAGTGGACCGTGAAAATGAGGTCAAGGTCATGTGACATGTGTCAGTCTGACATGTACATGCAATGATGAATGCGTGGACCAAATATAGTTGCTGTATTCAGAAATGGATCTAAGCATGAAAATGTGATGCAAATCTAACAAAGTCAGTGGACCGTAAAAATGAGGTCATGGTCATGTGACATGTGTCAGAATGATATGTACATCCCTTGATAAATGTGTGGACCAAATATACGAAGAGTTAACGCCGCCGCCGTCAAAAGCATACCTACGTCTCGCCTTCTGCAACTTTCGCCGCAGGCGAGACAAAAACGAAACTCTGACATACATGTAGAAATGTATCTAAACATATTTCTTTAGAATCACTGATGGTCAAGGTCACCTATATTTGGCCTGATGTCGTGCATATTATCACTGTGCATCTACATAACAAGTTTCATTGCTGTATCTAAGCATTGAGTCAAAAGAAACTGGACATAAAAATGCTTCTAAGCATATTTCTTTAGAGTCACAGATGCATTACCTTGAGGTAAGGGTCACCTAAATTCAATTAAACTTTCTACTTTGTAGAGGCGAACTTAAAATGGTCAATATTACAAAATAACTGTTGTCTTTTCTTTGTATTTAAACTGTTTTACAGCAACTAAAGAGAGAAAATTATTTATCATATTTATTGTCTTTATAATTATGTCCATCATTACCTTCCTACAATTCTAATGCAATTTGTGTCGTTGGATTTGACTGAAATATATTTTGGGTAAAATTCTCAATCTACATGTTGTAACTAAGGGGTCCACTTGGAAGGAGCCACCATCTTGAAAACTGTCATATTTATAACAATACACAAAATAATTAATGTGTCTACCTTAAATATGTCTTTTTAAAAAGTTTATCCAAAATTCTAATATGGGGTGCTGTAAACATCATATGAATAAACCCATGGTAAAATACTCAATAAACCACGACCAGCACAAATTGACGACGTCATACTGTATATTGTGCACAGAAACGTCATTATCGGAAATGGCATCGTCTGATGAAGTGTGAAATCAGGTCCATTTTTGTACATTTTTACCATATTATAATGGAAATAATTTATGTCAGCTCATGGTTTGTGTTTGATTTTACCGTTTGTCTGCGTCCCTTTTGTCTGCGTCCCTTGATTGATGATTTTTGTAATTCACCCTTCGGTGTTCTTACCTTTTCTTAGCACAGTCGGCAAAGAATTTGGTTAGTCTGACCTGCATTTTACGCATGAATGCATTTTACGCATGAATGACTCTGGTTAAGTTTTTGGTTAAGGTTCATTTCTAAGACCGTTCACATGCTACAGCAATGATGCTTCACTGGTTGATGCACCTTAGATAATATAGCTCAGTCTAAAAAGAATTGGGCTAGGCTGACCTACGTTTTACGCATGACTGACTGTGGTTAAGTTCTTGGTTAAGATTCATTTCTCAGACATCACACACAATACAATAATGATGCCTCACAGGTGGATGCTTCTTCGATAGTATAGTACAGTCACAAAAAAATTTAGTCAATTTGATCTACATTTTATGCATGAGTGACTCTGTTTAAGTATTTGGTAAACTCATTTTTCAGACACTACATATGGCACAGCAATGACAATTCACCAGTGGATGCACCTTAGGTAGTATAGCTCGGTCCATAAAGAATTGGGTCAGTTTAACCTACCTTTTACACATGAGTAACCGCTTATATTTTTAAGGTTCATTTCTCAGACACTACATATGGAATAGCCATGATACTTCATCACTGGAAGCACCTTGAATAATATCGCATACCACAAAGAATTGGGTCAGTTTGGCATACATTTTATTCATTATTAACTCTGCTTAAGTTCTTAGCTTATTTCATTTCTCAGATACTACACAAGGTACAGTGATGATACTTTCAGCAGCAGATGCACTTTGGTTGGTCTACAATGAATTGGGTCAGTTTGACCTACATTTTACGCTAAAGTGATTTTGGCGTTTTGTGTAAAGGTAAATTTCTTAGATACTAAACTAAGTACAGTAGTGAAACATGATTAGTGAATGGATCTTATATAGCACTGAATGTTTCTGCAACAACTGGGTTATTAATCATGACCTACATCTTATGCTTGAGGGTGTCCTGTACAAATTTTCCTTATTTAATGCTGATTGGACTTACAACATGACGACTATACGTAATTGGCGAAAATTTAAAAAATAAATTCAGGAAGGCTACCTCAGTAGGAAGAAATTTATTATGGACTCCATGGGTATGGGAGGATATTTTCCAATTTTTATCATGAGCCACTTTATAACCAGGTGAGCGATACTGGCTCGGGTGAGCCTCTAGTTTATGGAAGTTACTATTGGCCTTTAGTTTTGGTGTCGCGTCTGCGTTTGCTTCCTCTATGTGTCTGCGTTCGATTCTTTGTTGATTGCGGTCTTGTATTGAGTGTTTGGGCCACCCTTAAAATTATGTGTTCCCCTTCCCAACTCGGGAACTAAATGTATGAGTAGGAAGGTAACGAAATATTTTTGTTTTCTTCCTGAACTGCATATAAGGATCGTTGAATTTTTTTATACAGGCCACGTGAGATTTAAATATTCAGTAAAATATATTTTATGTCAAAAATGGCAATAAAGTATTTTTGCTATGGCCAGTTTTTGTGATTAGGTAAGGGAAGAGAAAACAAACAATCTTGTGGATAACGGTCTTGTCATGTTCGCTAGATATATGATTTAGGAAAAGGTAATCTTCTCAATCTATTTGATCTTGTTAAACTTAAATGATTTCTGTCGTGGTCTTTTGCGTAGATAGTGGATCATAATTCGATGTAGCAATACTGTTTATTTTTTAATCCTAATCTTTTACTACATATAGCTATAAAATGTATTATCAATCTTTTACAGACACGTGAAAATATTAATATTTAGTTAAAGTGACGTTTCTATTCTCCATTCCTTCTTAAAGTTCCATAATAACATTTAATTTTTTGTCTTTTTTTAGGTGCTTAATTCATTTTTCTTTTGTGTTATGAAATTACATTGTATAAAATAAAAAACACAGTTCAAGGCAAAATGAAAAAGAACAACATTTAGCTGGTCTCTTCACTGAATTTTATGCTGTTGTTAGTTGCGATAAAGTGAACTACTTTTTTCCATAAGATGAACGTTACCGGGGCAATGACTATTGGTACATACGTATCAGCTTTATGAAATAGTTACCGGTGGAAAACCATGTACCTCACGGTCGGTCCCGTTATGTTTCGGGAATTCAACTACTCTATTAAATAGTTGTTAGACGGTAATTCATTTTGTGCACTAAATTTGGTATCATAGATTATTATTTCAATAGTATAATAAAACAGATAATCTTGCCTTAGTTTTTTCTTTTTTCATGAATAAAGAATCCTATAAATGTTTAGTGTAATGGTTCATAATTTCCTTAAATTAACAATACATTATTCTTTGCTCGCTGTTTAATCTTTTTATAACTGCTCATGACTAAAGGGAAATATAGAAAACTCGTATCAACAGGTGTACATTTAGCGAAAAGCAGTGATAACTTACGGGTCATCTCTCTCTGGTAATGAAATTCTACTGTTTGGCCCTCCTTGTGCTCCGTTACCAGTCTTAACTGCCAAACTGTAAAGTAAAATATGAAATTAAAACACCAGTCATAACTAATGGATACATGAAATATCACAGATCTTATAGAGAATAAAACAGGTAAAATGCATGTCTCTGTAAATTTTTCTAACAAAGAAGCTTTAAATTTTATGTATTTATAACGAAACAAAACATAATAATACAACAATCTAAACTACTGCTTTACAAATAAAAAACTGATCATGCCTATGGAGCTTGATACGCACGGAAGCCATTGAAGAAATGTAATGGCCTTAGTGTAAACATTAAAATTCCGCACTCAACACATTCGACAGAACACAATGTTTTCTGTAAATAAAAATGTGACTCCTTTTTTTATTCAGTCCCCTACTTCAAAATAGAAGCATTTAGGGCTGTCTAAAATATGTACTCCTTCTACACACTCATATAATATAGGAAAACTTCGATCATACTCCCCATCATTGAAAGCTTTCCTAATTTCCCTTACAGTTTATATTTACAAGATCTTAAAATTGTACCCGCATCGCTTCTGTTATCGCATACAATTAGAATCTGGCTTCAAAATTCAACCCTTTAGGGTTGAAATCCATAATTTCTACTTTCATTAATACGCTAATCATTTTGCCAGAAAAATGCAACTTGTGAAAATCTTGCACGAAAAATCGTACTATTCATAATTTTCTGTACTCCAATCATATATAAAACATGCTACATGTACTCTTCCTGTCGTTAGTCTGACAAATATATACAGCAGGTTATTATTACATGTACGTAACAATCTGGAATTACAAAGTTTTATTCATATCGAGTCTATATGAAGACTTGATATATTGGAGTTATTAAATCATAATAATGATCGGTGACATCAGGATTACTACAGGAAAACACGTTGTCTTCAAAACTTGCTCTATATTGCTATATAGGGACCTATACTTAATTGACATGACGTCACAAGTAATGACTGATTTAACTACCAACCCCAGTTAATTTTGATTCCCACTACTAAAAAACAATTTGATTGATTTTATTTTTCAGAGTAAACAGGAAAGCATCTTTTTCTAGGAAACTGAAAACAAATAGTGTATTGTAAGTAAAATGTGTAAAATCGACTATGAATTATTTATTTATATACCGGAAGTTTTGGAAGAAATAATGACAGAATCGATCAGTTGAATTCAATATGTGAATTATTAGAATATTTATCAAAGATCAGTTTAAAAGTAAATCTTGACTAGGTTGATAAATATACTAAAGAAAAACAACTTTGAGGGTTAGGTTTAGAATTCCCTGTTTTTGATAAGAGTAAAACATGAAATCTAACTTACGCTGACATCTAATGCACAAGTTCAATATCATCACGATCACGATTAAGGAAGTGGAAGAGTGAAAACCTCGAGTTTTGTCCGTTTTAAATCATTGTTCACTTCCCATGTTCTACTATATGTGTGATTAAATATAACGTGAACAATGTAGAACGTCATCTTGTGCAACAAGCGTTTAAAATACAAAGAAAAATTACCACCTATACGTTCATAATTCGGGAAAAAGTACGCTCCGCCTATATGGTATTATATGTCAGCAGCAAACATAAGTTTCTAATAAGTCCATTCTTGGCCCCTTTGACCCTTTTATTTATTATTTTAATCCTTTTAATCTTTCAAGACTTTCATCCCTCCAAATAATTATGCAGGCCTACCTGTCTGTCACTTTAAAAGTTATATATTTTAATGTTTAATGCATTAAATATTGTAAGTAGTGAAGATAACTTCTATATAGTTCTCTTGTTTACATGAAATGCACATGCAATTCGATGAACTGTCGCAAGAGAAAGAAAATCAATCTCTGTGAACTGTGAACTCTATAACTGTAAATTTTGGTTTTGTTGACAACTAGGCTGGCTAATCCATGTCTGCTTTTTGACTTGTTGGATCTTACGGCAGAACTCCATTCCATATATCACAATTAATACAGTAAAAGTGAACATTTTGGTATCTCAAGTTACAAATGTAGCTGTTTATAGTCACTTTTACCAACAACTGTTTGCTTATAAATTGCATCAGAAAGCCTGTGTCTAACGTGTATTTTTGATTAATTGATTAATGTTCAACGTCTAGTAGGCAATTTTACAGCTATATTCAGGACGAGAACATTATTAGGGGGAGATGGGATGGGAAGGGACGGTAAATTTAGCCATGTAACTGGCCACCTACGGACCACTCGAAAATAGTTTATTAGGGTTCTTTAAACATGCAGAGAGCGTGACATTCTCCCAACAGGAGATCTCGGATTTTACGTCCCCATCCGGCGGACAGGTTGTTTGTCATCTCGCACAACCACGGACAGCCCATTCAGGAGTGGTTCTACATGTACCTCGCTAGCTGGAAAAGCTAGGTCCTATTTCTATAAAAATATTAGTGTTCATGCCATTTCATAAACTTGATCTTTATACATATTCAAGCGAGTGATGATCGTAAAGCTCATAATTACTGATTACGACAATAATGTACCTTCCTCGTGAAATCAGGCCATGAACGAAGTGAATCACTCACGTCTGCTACATTACAAGCAACGGGACTAATTCGTCCCAAGATTAAAAAATGTTCGTAGCACGGATATTCGTTCTAGCTGACAACTGGTCATGATGAAATTTTTTTGCCATTTTTATATGGAGTGATACTTAAGTCTTCTTGTATCATTTCCTATTTGAAATAAAAAATAAATCCGAATAATAAATAAATGTTCAACTCCAAAAAGGCTTTATTATTTTGATCACCCAATCTCATACATTAATGTAATATTTATTTACACAAAGTCACACACATTACAATTTTCCGTCTTTTTATGCGTAGAATTTAAAGAGATTCATAATAAAGAAAGTAATGTGTACTGTGTGAACTTCGTGCCAAAGAGAGTACAAATATTATGGAAGAGCTTACAATACTTTCAGCCTTGTTGAAAGTCGGTCAAGGAAGGGTTATTACAACAGAAAATTGCTGCATTATTTCTGAGAAGTTTTTAACTTTGTTGGTCCTGGTAAGGATGAAAATCCAATAAATTTGTAAAGCTTGGTGAATGTGATAAATTTTTATAATCAGTAGGTTATATTGGAGCTTCCACTCCTGAAAATTAGCTTTCTTGCGCCAAAATATGCTCTTGACTAGGGTATCATGTGAGTAGTAGTGTTGACATTTCATGCTGAGATTCTTATACATTGCATACGTGAGTGCTAAGCATGCTTCAGAATTTATCGATTCTTTCAAATACAGAATTTCTAGTTTTCTGGTAGTTGCCAAAGTAAATTCCTACAAATATTCTTTTATTCCATAAGGAGAATCTAACCTTGTCTAACTTCTAATGTAACTTGAAAGACCTCTTGACTGCAATTAACTGATATCTATTTCACTTGGGACAATGTCAAATTTATCGAGGAGTATGTCAAATGATGCTGTGTTTACATGTGTCATATGAGCTACAGTGACGAAAGTTCAGTAACTTAAGTTCCTCAGTGAATCATATAGTTGGTATGTTTTTTTCATGTTTTATGATTATACAGTAATAAATATATTTGCTATATTTTCCCTATCTAAGGATGTATTAAATGTATGTTTATACATGTATATATAAGAAAAAAACTACAGTAACAAAGTTCAGTAACTAAAACAATTCCTCCTTAACGGACTGTTCGTATTTGTGCGGGATAATAAATATACAACAACCTGAGGGAACACCGGGGTATAGAAATAGGAGCTCCAATTGACAATTTTTATCTGCTTGTTTATAAATTTGTTCTTGTGATGAATGTAGCTGTAATACATACTGCTCATTTGACGTTCAACAATAATCAATCAATAAATCATTTATGTAGATTACATGTACATGTACGTCCCTACTTAAAGTTACATGTACATGAATATCATAACGATGTACAAATGTTAGTATTAAATGGGGAACAAATCACAGTGGTTAAGATCACAGATATATATGTTTCAAGAAATTTACGCAAGAAAATATGAACAGGTTTAATAATATTGTGAAAATAATGTATTATTGTTAGAACTATATATGTATAATGAAAGACCCAGTAACCAAAGTTCTTCAGTAAATTGATACAGAAGTAATCTCTTAATGTAATTGAGAACATTCAGGCACTGAAGCTCTTAGTACCGAAAATAATGTATTTACAGGGGATTATTTCAGTCTTAAACTACAAATGTATGTTACAATGATGTTGTAACGTACTATAGCATTGACATAAGTACTGCTGTCAAGAAATTTCAGAAACTAAGAAGAGAAGCGTGTGTGTGTGTGTGTGTATTTAGTTATAGTTATTCTCCGTAGATATTCAGTTATAACAATGATACATTTTGTAACGATCCATCTGTTATACTGTATATCAGTCTAATAAGATGTTCAGCGACTTTAAAGTTAATAACATGTGTATAATTGTTGTTATCTGATAGTTAAATTGTGTTAATAATGCATGGACAGATGTTTAGTATTCGTGTCAACTTGAAATACATGTAGCTTCCACAACCTTTTTTTCAGAACTTTCAATTCAGTGAGGGAATTTCCACAGACCGTTTCTATGAAGTTTTAGTTCAATCGCTCGAGTGTTTGAAATTTTCTTCAAACAAAAAACTAATTTGCCCATAGCGGCCATATTGCAAGTCAAATCGACACGAAATAAGAACATCCCGTGATCATTCCTACAAAGTTATAATTTATTACAAAATATCAGCCAATAAGAATAATGAATTGCCCATACGGCCATGATGGAAGTCCTCAAAAAATTAGAAAAAAAAATTGTAGGGGACAGCGCACAGATCATTTCTACAAAGCTGCAGATCATTCGGCTTGTAGTTCTAGCGGAGAAAACTTGATAAGAAACAAACACTGTTTATGGCGACCATTTTGGAAATCTAATCGATATGAAATTAGGCTACTTTTTAGAGGAACATTAAATATATTATTTCTACAGTTACAATCTATTTTACCTTATAGTTACAGAGGAGGAGATTTTTTTTTATAGAAATTTTAGCTCATCAGAAAAAAGGATTTTCCGTGCCGGATATGTTGAAATCGGATCGACTCGAAATGGGGGAAACTGCAGACGACAATCCACAAATCATTGCTTCAGACTTCCAGTTCAGTTGACCGAAGATTAAAATCAGATAAGACGGCGGACGGAAATAATAATTTTGCCCGTAGAAGAATAAATCTGAATAGCAAACTTTACAAAGAAATTCACTTCACTTTACTTCTGAAAATATATGGTATATTCAATCTGATTTATGAACTTAAAAGGGTAATAATGGTGAAGGAAGAGTAATGTGTTAAATACTGGACCCCTCCAATCAATACGTAGTACATATACAATGGCTATTTCCTTGAAATTTTGAATAATGAAAATAATGCACTGTATATGGCGCAAGACTACTCTTCACACTGTGAAATATGTTAAAGTTTTGAGAAAATCAGTATGGTAGTTAAGAGTTGTGGATAAAAAAACTACAGAAAGACAGAGGCCATTCACTTTCTCGGGGGTACGAAAATGTCCTAAGCTAATTGTCATCTTGGATCTCTAGTTTAAAACCCCGCAAAACAAAACAAAAATACAAACAAGCAAATTTTATAGGACTATCCAATGATCATTCATGAACGGATTTAAATGTCTTGGTTACTTTCGAGATGTTTAATGTTTTTCCCTTAGGGTCATTTGTACTATCTTCCGCGGATTCGGCCATAATGAATTTCTGATGAGCACGTCAAAAAAAACACGCTAGCTTACTATCCAAGAAGCATCCGTACACAGCTGAAATTGGTCCTTTTTTCATTCTGTTTGCACCTAGATTCATTTTACTACCGTAACAAGAATCAACCGTCTGCATCTCGTATGAGGTGTCTTACTGGTAAAGATTTCAAAAAATACATTCAGTAAGAAAAGAAACAGGTCCACACTTGTGACGTTACAAAAATGGAATATCAATTTTCACTTGTATTGGCTACGACAAAGTCATAAATATCCCTATGCTTTCTATCGCCTTACATGAATTTATACATAGTTCGTCTTCATTTCCAGAACTCTTAGAACAGTCTTGCATTAAAAGCCTACTTAAAGCTACATGTAATTAGCATTTTCATATATTTTTCCAATGCTATACAAATACAGATTATAACACAAGGAAAATTTATAGAATGATACCATTATATAGTCATAATCAGTAACATTCTATAATAATAGCTAAAATTTTTCACTAACCTCGAACATTCCATATTTTGTTCCGTTCACTTGTGTAAACAAATTTCAACAAACTCATTCGCATGCTGCCGTTCATATTTATTACCTTGACCAATGAAAGGCGTGAGAAAAATAAATATAATAATAGTCGACGCAATTGTACTCCTACAAGATGTTATTTCAACAAGTTCATGGGGTAATTTGAAAACAAAGGATTAATCAATAGGCAACATATCCACATTCATATTTGTCTTAAAAACTGATTTCTTACGCAATAGCAGACTGTCGTTAGGGGATTTCCCACAAACCAAAGTCGGTCGTTATTTTAGGTTAATCAGAGTCATTTGTTTCATTAAATAAATTGTTGCTTAATTTCTATAATTTAACAGCTAACGGAAATATTTAAAAATCATTGCATATGCATTATAATATACCTAACGGATTTTTGAGCTGTGTTTTGGGGGATGAATTGAATCTTTTTTCTCCATTCAGGATGAAAAATATCAATGAACATCGAAAAATGTTGGATAGTGGTTGGTTACATGTTGTCAATAGATCATTACCAAGTATATATACAATATATGTACATTGTCGGAAAATATAAAATTTATTTGTACGAGCC
>JAOXYJ010191210.1:0-10490 GCA_028566555.1 Lithophaga nigra
AAAATTTCATTGAAATTGGATAAGAAATGACTTTACGATCATTTTTTGAAAAAATGTGGTTTTATATGAAATATATATAGAAATTTCCAGAGCGTAGAATACTTACGGCACAATACTGTGTACCTTCTTTATGCAAATATGTCAACTTTCAAATGGCGTGTTATTACTAAAAAATCAAAACTGTTGTTAATATTTCCATCATTTTTCACTGTAGATCTAGTTAATATTTTAAAACATAAACAATTTTTTACTTTTACCAGGTGATCTTGGTACGGTCTTTCAACGACATACAGTCATCATATTTCCAAACATACGATTCTCCCACACGGTAAAAGTATGTGCATGTACTTTTCTTGTAATGAAATTTGTTCCTTCTTGTTTTGTTTGAAGTTCAAATAGTGCATTAACAAAATAATGTGATCGTACCATATTGAATGCAGTTCTGTCATATTTACAAACTTCATTTAAAATGTGCCATCATTGTCTTTCATTGTGCATAAATGTCATTAAACTACATTACATTTTTATAATAAAAAAAGAAAGAGCACATGAATTATATTAATGATTAAAAGGGTATGAATTATTTGTATAAATTTCCAGGGTAGATTACCCTTTGTTGTTCTGTGTACATTTTCTTCAAATCAAGGTTTATAATCAATAATAGGTCAATTTGTAACATTTTATTTTATGGTGTATTAAAATATATAATAAAAATAATAAAACCTTTGGTATTAAGATCGCTGGTCATTTAACACTGTAAGTGGAGAATCAATATTCCTCCTTGTTCAAACAGTCATATAACAGAAACTGAAGAAGCTTAACAATTATATTTCTATTCGCTCTACAAGATTCTTTCTAGCAAGTATATCCACTGAAAACATCCAAATCCCGATTTAAAATGATATGGGAATTTTCCACACAAACTAACTCAGTTTTTGTCTTTGCGTCTACTTTTGTCTTGAAAATCAATAAGCGGTGGTAGAAATCAAACAGATGTGTTTGGTTGATTTCCTGTGGACACAGGATAGTAAATTTCCCTTGGAAAAGAAGCAGACACAGGAAGTTCAAACTTGCAACTATTCATATCTCCCTTTCTGTTGACCAGAGGAAGATATCTGACAAAAAGAAGGAAACTTATCCTAATGGTGCTGTTGAACTGTTCCTATGTATGGAAACTTCTCATGGGTGAAGTAAATGTTAATCTGTGTCGACCAGAGTTTCATATTTTACACATTACACGATACAATCGTGCCACTGAATGAAATTTTCTGTTCATCAAGGAAAAACAAAATATACAACTGATAGCGAAGTAAGCAAAGAAAATGATCGCTTACATGTACAAGAAACTTCGTAAATTTCGCAAAATGTCATTAAAATGACATTTTTTTTTAGTCACTAGCATAAAAATCTTGATGGCACATGGAAAGAGGTTAACTATTGAAAAGACAAATATCTAATTTTGCGTCTGCTTTTAGTAGGAAACTATGGAACACTGTTGGTCCCATACAGATAATAAAGTACTTGTTTGTAAAGCTTTACGCTGGAGTTATAAAGTTCTAGGCTACACATGTAAAATCTTACACTTGAGATTTAAAGTCCAAAGCTTGAGATGTAAAGTCTTTTTTGCGTTGGAGATATAAAGTCAGTGGATATGTAAAGAAATGTAAATAAAGTTTGAAGAAAAAGGCAAAGACGCACTCAGAAATCGTAAATCAAAAAAGGACAAACAACGTAATGGCCAAACAACGCTACAAAGACGAACATTGATTACCAAAACATAACACGGAAAACTAAAGACAGAGCAACACGAACCCCACTTACCGAGGTTGAGATCAAGTGCTCCGGGAAGGTAGGCATCGCTCTAGTGGCACTCGTCGTGTTACTCATGTTAAAATCTGGTAATAAGTCACATTCGGTGATAAATACTGAATAAAGAAAGAAAGAAAGACGGGACTGTGATTACGACAAACGGAACGTATCAGTCAAGTCCTGCGCTGCATATATAGTCTTGCGCTTTGAGATTTGAAGTCCCTAACTATTACCGTACCGTTAATCTTAACCCTAACCCAACCCTAACCTACCCTAATTTCTAACACTAACGCTCGACATGTATGATTGTTAGCGTTAGGTTAGGATTGTGGTTGGGCTAAGGTTAAGGTAAGGGTTCGGGATCAGGATAGGGTTTTGTAAGGGTAGGATAATGGTTAGGGTAGGTTAGGGGTTAAGATTAGGGTTAGGGTAGGATTACGGTTAGGGTTAGATTGATTGATTGATTTTTGTATGTTTAACGTCCAGCGGCAAATTCATATACATATTCAGGACGAGAACAGTTTAACAATAGATCAATTGGTAGGATCTGAAAAGTGGGTCGACACGGAGAAGGGCGGATAATTTTGATTGCCACTGGAAATGAGGGAGCATTGGGTAGAGTAAGAAATTTAGCCTTACAACTGGTCTCCTACGGACCCCTCCGAAGAGTTGTTGCCAAAGGGTTCTTTAACGTACAAAGAACGTGGCATTCTCCCAACACGTGCCTTGGATTTAATTTCCCCAATCAGAACGGACGTGACTGCGTATTTATACATCCCGCACAGCCAAACGGATGCCCCCTCAGCACGAGTCCTACTGCCGGACGGGAGAAGTCCAGGTAGCTATACCCCAGCTACCCTTGGGATTGGTTAGGGTTAGAAGGTTAGAGATAGGATTAGGGATTAGGGTTAGGATTAGATTAGGGATAAGGGGTTAGGGTATGGTTAGGGGTTATGTTAGGATAGGGACTTTTCATCTGAAGAGAAAGATTTTGCATGTCCAACTCAAGACTTTACATCTCCAGTGCAGGACTTTACATCTCAAGCGCGGGACTTTACACCTGCTGCACAGGATATTTCAACTTTAGCGCATGATTTTACATCTCCAGCACAGGACTTTACATCTTCTGTGTAAGACTTTGGAACGGTTCTATATGTGCGAGACTAACAGAGCTCCGTAGGAAACTAAAACATAGTTGTTTTTGGCCAATATAGAAGTTTCGGACATGTATCTTTACAAATTTGATATCTAACATTAATGTGTTAGTGTCTATGAATGAGGAATGACCATTGACTTTCAAATAAAATTTAAAGCTCTAAACGATAAGTAAAAGTATCAGTGAATCGATTTGCCAACTATATACACACTTATTGTCAGTCAGTTAGTGTGAAATTAAAACTGACCGAGATCAAATTTAAAATGGAAATAAAATTGTTAACTTTTTAATGAATACAACACGACTTTATATCCAGCGATGAATTATATATTTCACTATACCATTATTACTGCATTCTACAATAAAGCGAAAGAAGCATTTTCTGGACGGCACATGATGGTGCTATTAATTCCTGTATTAAATTTAGTTACTTACTGATCTAGTATTGCATATAGAAAATTATCTCTTCATATTCCGTAAAGTTCTTTGTCTTATTCTGTGCAATTTGCATTATTACATTTTTTTCGAAACAAAGAATAAATAGTTTACGACACTTTATCCTTTGAGACCCCAGATCTATATATATGGTAGTATTCCTTACTTCCAAAAGTAGCTATGATGATTATCATTAGCTACAAATTAATATCCGAGAAAATGGAACAGTACAGTTTAGTGCATCAGCTGGTCCTACATTTTTACAATAATTTTCTTGTATGCAAAAGTGATTGCTGTTATTAAAACCAACTAACAATAAAGCACCCCAGCCTACAGCGAAAACCAAAATAATAAAACAATGCTGCATATGAGAGGTACAAAGTTCTATATTTTATTGCCTTTGTCTAAATGGTACAGACTACAGGAAAAAAACAAAGAACCAAGAAACTGTATATCAATATAAAAATGTATCTCACGGAAGCTAGAGGTTATGATAGATTATTTAGACTGAAATATATGTATTGGTAAGAAAAAATAAATAAAAAAATGTTCTAAGGGATTATTTTGAACTTTTAGATGTGCGCAGAAAATCGGTCACTAGACACGAAGGTTAATCAGTCCTTAAAACTGTAATCTCATCAGCCAATTTTCATGTAAATTGTCATTTTCATATTCAATTTTCTTGTTTGTTACAGACTTATCTAAATTATGGCTTCAATTTTAATCAGTCGTTTCTTCGAAAGATCAATCTTCACCATCGTCTAACTGAATCCATACAATTTAAAGCCAGACTATGTTTTCCATATAAACTGATTTGTTCCTGGCATGTTTATTGGCATAGTTTATCTAAATTATTATATAGTAGAACAATGTATTCCAAACACTGACAATGTACGCTATCAGTAATGGCATCTCCAATGCTATATCATTAATTAAGGAAACTTTCATAACAACAGTTGCTTTTGGTCTCAGTACTATCTTTAGCAAATCAACTCTGTGAAATGTTTAAAAGGGTATTGAAGTTTCTTAAGATAATTGGTATTTGCATTGAATAACGATATATTTGGAAAGTAGTTTCCGTTGTTACGCTATCTATCAACGTTTTTCTGAGATAATTGACATTTTATAGTTATAATAATGATGGCTTGTCAAGTTTTGAAGCTCAGTTTTTTCCTGTTCACATCGACATTAATTTTGCTTTTCTAAAGTTCACCGTGGTAGTTGAAAATACTGAAATTATCAAAGCGATCACCATTTCGTTTGTTGTTGATGAGACTTTGGAAAATATTGATTTTGGGGAATTTGATTTATATCCCAATGCTTCATCGTCTACATTTAATTGTTTTTGTCATAATCTGTCAAAAATTGTATAGACACGAGACATTGTATTCCTGTAAAAGAAGTCATTACCAGAACATGTGAAAAAGTAATAACATGATTGTCTGGAAAAAAAGATGACAGACAATAACGGTGTCTAGATGCTACAAAATATAAATAATATTTTCAAAACAATTATAAAGGATTATTAAAACCAAAGGCTCCGGGGAACTAGTAATAACTCACCGTTTTTTAGTGTATAATTCCGTGTAGCAATGGCCAAATTAATAATTTTCTGAAATTTTGTAATTTACACTCCATAAATCATAGGGTTTTTATTGAAACAAAACTGAATCTTCATGAATATAAAATGTTTCTTGCAAATACTCCCGAATTTCTTTTGTCTGGTTTTTACGTAGATTTTTAAAGTTTACTCACTAAAGAAAATGCTTATATTGGATAATACACACCTATTTTCAATACCGATATCAAAGATATTTGGAAAAAAAATTCGATTTTTAATATTTAGACCTCGTAAGGTATTAGACTAAATATGTAATGCTTATTCAAATATCTCAAAAGTAAATTATAATCGTTTCAAACCTTTTGTTTATTCTCATATTAAATGCGAAATGATTTTGAACATGGCGAGGTCGTGAACAGTCGGAGGATAGAGTTTGGCTTTCGAGGGTTCATCGTTTACTAGCGAAAATTGTCGTGAAAAATTTTCTCACTAGTGAATTAGTGCCGTGCTTCGTAAGCTTTCAGACAGCCAAAGCACTGACTGTCGCTATCGAGAGGCCGAAACAGGCTGTCAATTCGCCAGTTTTTGAACAACTTTCGACAGGGCTTTACTGTATGTACTAGAACTTGAACTTGAGCTTTAGGACTAACTGAACTCATAGGCTTCCATTCAACCTCATATGCCCATGCATATTTCGTTTAAGAACAACATTTCTTGCTTTTCACTTGATTTATGCAAAAAGCTAGAGAATCTACGTCGTAATTTCAATATTGCCCCTTCACTTGTCCGTAAGTCAGACAATATTCAATTTAGGATAGAATTCTTCGGTAATGGAATAGTTGACAATTAACCCCATTGTTGCTTTGGAGCGATCAAGATAAATCATATTCCGTGCAAGTATTTTGCATTAATATTGTTACCATTTTACATGAGAACATTGTATTATGTAATATGTAATAAAGAAAACAAGATATATTTCTGATTTATTACAAGGATTATTTACAAAGAAAGGTCAAAAACATCGATAGAACACAATAAAATTTACCACATAACGTACAAAATCACATGCTTTCAGTGAAAGGAATCCCCGGCAACACTGATTCTGTATAATAGCCATTTCCTCCTTTAATGGAATTCATTGTATTAATGTGATCCAATTAGGGCAACAGGGATAAGTAACAATTTAGAAAGATAACATACTAAAATAAAATAAACAAGCCAAAATCAGACTGGACTTAAAATCAGGTAAAGTGGAATGAAAAAAGTATTTCATGATTTGCTATGATTATCTGTTTGATGTAATTCGAACATTTTATTGAATTTAATTCGAGATTAAACTGAAAGTTATTAAATAGATGGCAATGAAAGTGGTTTCTGAATCTTTGCGCAGCCTATAACGAAAAACGTAGTACGTTTCAAATTCAGTCTGAAATTACCTAATAATATTCTATAAGATCAACATAATTAAAACTATAACTAATCCAGGATTTTGATTATCAAAACTATTACTCTCGTGACCGAACGACAATATACCTCACTCATGTACTAAGCGCATGAGTTAATGTGTTGTTCGGTCACTTGATGAATATTTTTCGATAATCAAAATCCCGGATTAGTTATACTATAAATACTAAAGCATCGAAAGGGTAGTGTCTGCCTTAAAGGCTATGAAACATCCTTTGAATGAATTTCTCAGCAAGGTATTCAACTCGTCCAAATCAGACTAACCGTGACATATATGCAGTTAAATAAGGTTTTAAAGCAAAATGTAAAAGTATATCGTATTTTATGGGAATTAAGTCTTCCATAAATAACGTCAACACAGTGAAAATAGTAGTTTTGATGGATATTAGTCAATCACTGAGGTATGACGACAAAACATTTTTGAAATGTAATAATAATAATACTTCTGTAAATGTACATAGCATTTCCCAATCGCAAAATACCGCTACTATTCCAGGAAATATGTTTGTCAATTATTTTTAACAATCGTCTCACTTGTAAACAATTTTTATTTCATCATAGATATTTTACATGCGTTATTTTTGGTGCGTTGTTTACTAGTTTTACGTTTACTTTCTTACAACGTCGAGTTTTTAGACAGTGTGTACGTTTTGAAAGTTTCATTGATTTGAAATATTATTAACTAGAATTATGTGAGCATAGTTTACAGGTTATACCCCCCGCTCCTCTACCTAGTCTACTCCCCAAAGTCCATGTTTTGCTATGTGAAACCCCCAAAAATCATTTTGACTGAAAAGCAAAATAGGAGGTGAACAGTGGCATTATCTTACATCTATAAAGCTGTGAAAGTTTCATTAAATTATCTTTACTGGTTTACAGATACAAGATGAGTACCCTATGTTGGCCAGTCTAAGACCATGTTTTGCTAAGGGAAACCCTAAAAATTATTTTGATTGAAAAACAAAATAGGAGGTGCACAATGGCATTATGTCATATAGCTTCTATCAAAGTTTCATTAAATTCTCCTCACTGGTTTAGGAGGAGTTACGGATACAAGATGCGTACCCCCATGTTGGACAGACTAAGTCCATGTTTTGCTATGGGAAACCCCAAAAATCAATTTGATTGAAAAACAAAATAGAAGGTACATAATGCAATTTTGTCATAAAGGTTCCGTCAAAGTTTCATTAGATTCTTTTCACTGGTTCAGCATGAGTTACCGATAACAGGTGCAGACTGATGAACGACAGAAAAATGGAGACCCCCATCACTATATACCCCTGCTATCACTAGCAGGGGGAGGTATATTTATGAATAAAGACGTATCTTGCAAGTTTTTGTCTGAATAAAGTCTCGATGATATGGTTAAATCATAAATACTACATGACAAATATGTCTGCTCTATTTACCTTCCCTTAAAGGACAAAAAATACCTATATATAAGAAATATTTATTTCGAATTTCAGTTTGGTTAAAGTCTCTTTGATGGTTTATCATTATAACATTTGACTGAAGTATGCATTGTCCATTTCATATTCCTTCTCCATTTTCCACAGATGCAAGCATAAATTAACTTATAAATGTAATACTGTTTATCCCAAGAATCAATACAGTGCACAGTCCTTGCCAAAAAAAAATTCACTTACCTGGACAAGGGTGTATATTACAAGCTTTAGTTTGATTAAAGTCTCCTTCACATGGTTTACCCCCAAACATAGGACCAAAACATTTTCTACTTCTTTCAGTCTCCCCTCCTCCACATGTCACACTACAGTCGGACCATACTGACCATTCTCCAAATACTCCATCAACTACAAAGAGTGAAATATTTTATATAATTTTGCTTGGTGCTTTATCATATTTCAAAAGATACTACACATAGTCTTCATAAATTGATATAATGGAGGAAACAAATTTACACTGTATCGTTCACCTGGCTAACATGTGTCCATTTTTGAATGTCCATGCATATTAAGTGTATGTTCAAAGAAAACTTACATTGCAAACAGTAGTCTGCTTGTTTGTGTCTAATCTGCAAAATGTCCAAACAGTTCATGAAGGACCTTCCATACATCATTCATGCAAAGTTTGGTAAGAACTGGCTCAGCAGTTTCAGAAAAGAAGGTTAAAATGCAATTTCCCATAAAGTTCAATGTTCAACTATGTGCCACCATTGCTGCAATGTTAGCCACCCAATCGATATAAAATGAGGACCTTCTGGCCATCATTCCAATAAAGTTTTAAAACCGGCATCATTCCAATAAAGTTCTAAAACATCTGGCCTTGTAGTTACAGAGAAAATTTTTGAAAATCGGCCAATTAGAAACAGGAATAGCCTCCATCGGCCACATTAGTTGACTAATAAGCATGATATGAGGAAATTTTGTACTGCCATACATCATTCATGCAAAGTTTGACTGGAATTGGCTCAGCAGTTTCAGAGAAGGTCATATGCATAGAGTTCAATGCAAAACTATGTATCACTGTTGCCACCATGTTAGCCACCCAATCAATATGAAATGAGGTATCTTTGAAGAAGACCTTCCAGTCATCATTCCTATAAAGTTTAAATACATTTGGCCTTATAGTTTCAGAGGAGATTTCTGAAAATCAGCCAATCAGAAACAAGAATTACCTCCAGTGGCCATATTGGTTGACAAATCAGCACAAAATGAGGCAATTTTGCAGAAGACCTTCCATACATCATTCATGAGAAGTTTGACTGGAATTGGCCTTGGAATTTGAGAGAAAAAGGTTAAAATGCTATTTCACATAGAGTTCAATGTAAAACTATATGTGCTACCACTGCCATCATGTTAGCCGCTGATCATTATGAAAAGAGGTATCTTTGAAGAGGACCTTCCAGTCATCATTTTATATAGTTTCAAATCATTTGGCCTTGTAGTTTCAGAGGAGAAGATTTTTGAAAATCGGCTGATTAGAAACAAGATTCGCCCACGGCAGCCATGTTAGTTGACTGATCACCATGAAATGAGGAAACTTTGTAAAGGATCTTCCATACACCATTCATGCCAAGTCTGGTTGGAATTGGCCTTGTGGTTTCAGAGAAGAAGATCAAAATGTGAAATGCTAATGACATCGGATGATGAACGCCAAGTGATGGCAATAGCTCACATGGCTTTCAGCCAGATGAGCTAAAAACAGAGTAATTGTCAAATTACCCTAGGTAGTTTAAACTACAATTTATATTTCATACAAAAATTTTGTGTGCAGGTTTTCATTTTACATTTTTTAATTAATTCCTCAATTTACAGTACTTTCCAGTTTACTGTACTTCTAACTGAGGACATGTAATTGCAAAGTTTAACAAACTTCATAATATTGTAACCGTATTAATACAATCATAAAGTTCACTGCAGTTATCTTATTTCACTAAGTTTTACATGCCTTTAAAGTCCACAACCCCACCATTACATTAAGTGTTGCGACCAATTTTTTAAGTCCGAAGAATGACCTAACTTTTGCACACACTCAAAATACTCCTGATTCTAAATGATATGTTACAAAATAACATAAATGTTTTACCTGCCTTTAAAGTACTTAATATGAGATTCCTCAATTCTACCATTACATTATGTATTGTAACCCAATTTTTTCAGTCAGAAGAATAACCCAATGTTTGCACACACTCAAAATACTCCTGTTTCTAAATGATATGTCAAAAAATAACATAAATGTTTTACATGCCTTTAAAGTACTTAATATGAAATTCCAGAATCCTATCATTATGTTAAGTGTTATAACCCAATTTTTTTCAATCCAAAGAATGACCCAATCACACTCAAAATACTCCTGATTCTAAATGATATATTACAAAAAACATGCTTATAATGAACTGTCAAAACCGACTTTTTAACAAAAACAAAAAAACATTCAGTTAAAAAATGACCTTATTTTGGCTGACACTGAAATCCACTTACTGTGTATTGTCACTAACCATAGTCATCTCCCTTTAGATACTGGGTGGGCAGTTTGTAAAATTGACAACACAATAGGTCCATTTAAATTGTCCTGCTGGTATTGAGAGAGCTGGTCAATAGGTGA
>JAOXYJ010191321.1:0-10489 GCA_028566555.1 Lithophaga nigra
CGTTAAACTTTACCATTGCAATTGCTCGAAAAAAGAATTAAGAAAAATTGTTGTTTCTTGGAGTTTAACAAGTTATAATGAATTTACTCGCTTGAATCTCATTTTTCACTTGTTGAATAATTTTGAGGATTCATTTTTTATTCACAGACGACAAAAATAGCGACAAATGACGTCACCGATCTCGTACCGAACGAGAGGTAACGCATCAAAACACTGGCCGACATTTTTGGATGACCGAGATTAGGTTACGAGACGATGCTAGTTTTAAAGGTTGCCTGTTAATTCAAGTCTAGCTCCTCCCAGTAAAGAGGAATCTGATATCATTGACTTTGAAATGATGCTCTAATCTCAATGGGACGGATGTTTGAAATAATACCAATTGATTTTAATTTGAAATTTGGTTTTGATCAATGGAGCCCATCATAAATTTTTCAGACAGTGCGTTAGAGTTGTAATGATACTCGTATGGAGAGCAAAGAAAAAAAGACAATTTTATTAATGTCACTGTAAGCTTTCAAGAATACAAGAGCAACCACTTTTATTGGTCACACTGAGGATTATACACATGTACCTAGCGAAGAATAAAACAAAAAAGTTGACGTCGATACCCACTCAGAGTAGATAGCAATTAGATCTTACACAGTATATAAATAACAACAGAATGCATGCTTGTCACAGAGATCATTCCCAGAAAATATAGCCGTGACTTAAGCAGGAAGAACAACAATCTAAGCGGTTATGATATTGGATTTTCTGTTATCATTTTTCTCTACATTTGCATCCGTCCTTTCATTTTGAATACATTCGTAAAAAGCATAAACATTCTCTCTATATTAAAAGCCACAATATGGTAGAATGTTGGTAATCCTTCATCACGAATATGTTGTCGTTCAAATGAAAATGCTTCTAACGACAAAGTATTTGTAATGCGACGTAATTCCCATCAGTATGCTAGAAATAAGAAACACATTTAGTATTTGACGTAAAAAATTACTACGCTGCAATGAGATTCCTGACAAATGTGCTAGTGATCAGTTATTGTGACTTAGCCATAAATAGCATCGTAAGGACACTTTCCACAGTTAAGATTTTACAGCGACTGGAACGTTCAACATGACCAAAAAATCGTGTATGGTGTTATGGGTCAATCGGTAATCATTCAATGGTTCATGGGTTATGGTGTATAATTCTATCGCTCAAGAATCAATGGGGAATGGGTTATGGGCTATCGTTTATCATTCATGGTGTAACGCTCATGGGTCATCGCTCATCGTTCAATCATTCATTTTTGAAATCAGTGGATTTGATTGGTCTGTAACGAAGTTATGGGTAATGGGTCAATGGGTTATGGGTTATCATTCAAGTGGTAATGTTGAACGTTCCAATCGCTGTACACTTCTGGTAATCAATCTATACTGCAGGTTCTTTCAACAGAATGAGATTATTACCCAAATTCATTAAATCGTATATCAAGGGACAAGATAAGACCGTTATCAACAAAGAATCTGTCATAAAGGAGAAAGCAAACATAAACACAATGCAAAAAGCTAGGGCAATACAAGCTTCATAAAAACAGGAATGACATCACATACTTCTGAAGCGTAAGCATATTCTTGTCCACACGAGGTACCCGTTGTATTTCTCTGTGTGTTGAGTCAGTAAAAATTTGCAAAACGGACAGTAGTTATTTATCTATGATACGGACAGGCAAACTCTTGATGGCGACCTTAAAGTATCCGAAGTGATTACATTAATTTTAGACTTGACATAGCTTTTGTCACAGTAATAATCCTATAACAGTGCACATGTAGGGAAAATTTGATTATGTGGGATGAAAATTGATCATGAAAAGACAAATGACATTGTTATATCCCGTTCTGTATATTTTACTTTTCAAATTTTCAACACATTAAAAGAGTGATCATCAAGCAGAAATACCAAAAGGTCGAAAAAAGTATTTGTACGTGCTGCCAGTTTTAATAGTACAAAAAAAGAAGAAATGATTGAAACGAGGTAAAGTTTCATTTTATCACAATTAAAATATACCCAATTATTCTATGAATACTTGTTAATTAATTTTGTACAGCAAGTATAGTTACGGTAAAGTTGAGAACGGTTGACATAATAGTTAATCAAAAAAGCAAATGTACTTCTGAAAGTATTTGTTATTGTCGCGTCATATCCTTCGGATGCTAGTTCACATGATAAGGTAAAGATTTACTTTAAGCGACGGGTGAATACATTTTAAAGGTTGGTTCTTTGTACACATTATACAATTATAGTACATTTTATTTAAGGTCAATATGAAGTTTTATGAGGCTAAAAATCTAATATTGACAGAGGCCGTAGAGATACTCATTAACCTCTATAGAACACTATCGCTGATTTATTACATGATAAAAGAATTTCTCGTTTAAAAATAATTGACTAGTTATATACATGTGTTATTGGAAAGTGTCAGTTAAATCAAGTAAATGTTTTTGTGAGACTTTATCTAACTAATATGAAAAAGGCAGAAAATTACGTTACAACGTTTACACAAATAAATTTTTAGATAAATTTAATTGTCATGATTCGGTGATAATACTTGTATTATGATATCCACTGTTTGTTAGAAATTCAACACATAACATATAAAGCGACAATGTTACTGAAATATTTAGGTATCGCTTGTGTTGCCACTTTCCATTCTGACAAGCAAATAATGTGAACCAAGTTTAATTTAATCTTACTGTTTTGGTTAATAGAAAAAGGTTCGTTGGTTGGACTTGACGTCATTGTGAATTGCAACTGGTCATTTTCTGGATCTGCCGCTAAAACTGTAAACACCGACTGTCCAACGACTGACGTTACTGATGTAACAGTCGTTTTATCTGAAATGTATACCGGAATTATAGTCATTTTTCTTTACAACTGCCCCAAATACTCACTATTTGTGGAATTATACACATCTTTACTAGATCATTAATATCTTTTGAAATAAAGTTTTATTCCGATTTTTATACGATAATAAAATTTTGCGGTCGTGTTATAAACGCTGTTATCGTGTCGTCTCCGTATCGACAGGTTGGTTTCAGCACGACAGCTTTTGTTCTTGTCAACCAATCCTTCTAAAATTTTAATACAATGTTCCATTTGATAATATAAAGGTCAGGATTTATCGTAGGAAGTTTTAGAGTTAGGACCAAAAAGTAGTGAAAATAAGATTGTTATCATTTTTACGTAGAAATCTTATTTTTTAACAAATTTTGATGTTTTTATTTAATGTAATCCCTTAGAAATACCTTTCTAGAGATTTCAGACTGATTTCCATAACTTGTATGTTTCCGAGATAAAAAGGGTCAAAAATAGGCAATTTTCATAATTCGTAACTTTTAATTTTTCGTCCGATTTTGAAGATCGTTTAAAAATGTTCGTCTTAACGAGTGCTTGAAGAATAGTTATGAAAAATTTTCCCATTGTTTTTAATTTTTCAGATAAAAGAGGTTAAAATGACAAAATGCTGTTGTTTTGCTCTGATATTATTATTTGGATAAATCATGAAATGAGATATAAATTATTATTTTTTTAAAAATAAATTTTGGTTCTACTGAAATGATATTTTAGTTTTAGTACTGATCAGATGTACGCTTATGCCATCAACTACCGCATAGTTCGGTTTATTATTAAAGCTGGTTAAGAAAAATCTGAACTATGTCATTTAGATTATATCTAATATTTTTTAATTTGAAAAATGCATATTGCATTTAATGTAAAAATACGAAAAAAATGCACGGCATACTATATGTTCTATAAAAAACGTATTGCCAAATTGATAAACAAGAAATAATTAATATTAGGACCTATTATACATTGTAAATTAAAATAAATCATACTTACTTTGAAGATTAGTAAAATATGGTGGCATATTTCTAAGGATATAAACGTAAAACATTGATGTAACACTGCGTCTTGGATCAGCACATTGAATATTTAGGGTAAAAGCTCTCTGCGTATCGTACACAAACACTGGATTAGATCTCACATAGATCTGACTTTCTGAAATACAACAATACATGTATTTATTTGGAACTGGAAAATGTCTATTTTGACTTTCAAATTGACATCTGCTGTCATTTATATATTGTTACCATGACTGGCAATAAATCCATAGGTGTTTAATACGTAAAATACTAGTCAAGTAACGTTAGGAGAAATTTACCGACTAATCAGTAACGTAAAATTGTGTAATTTTACTCAATTATGCTATGTAACATTTTACTAATTCGTAATATAGGACTTTAAAAGTAATAAAAGATCTAACAGACTTTATGAGTGACCCTATAATTAAATCTTTTCAGGCACATGTGCTGGAGTTTTAGTTAAGTCCCATTTTGTAAATGTTTCTGCTATGAAAATGTGCTGCTTTTTTGTTCATTTAACATCATAAAATTACCTTAGCTTCAGAAAAAAACCTAAACCATAAGCAAATTCTTTTAATACCTCATCAACAAAATGAATGTTCATTCATCATGTTCTGTACTGACAAATATACAAATTAAGGCTTGAATTGAATCATGGGACACAATTCTGCTTTAAAATTTGTCTCTGTTGTCACATAATGACATCATCATGACGCCACACAAGGATAACGCCTAAAAGTACTTTAACCTAAACAGGTATCAGTGAAATAATGTACAAAGATCAAGATTACAACTGAACCCTGTAGTTTTTGTCAATGACACGAGGAAAAAGGAAATATTTCTTATTCATTCTTTTTATTTTTGAGGTCTGTATATGCAAAGGTTAAGCAAAGAGCAGGAAGTATCCTACTTTCCAATAGAAACCCTCTGTAATAATCTATTTTAAGGCTTATAATTCTGTTCTCCAATAGACAGAATATTTAATTATCCGATAAAAATCCCTGTCAATGGCATTAAAGATATTAAATCATTTGCTTGCTATTTGACATTTAAAACACAGATAAATTCAGTATGAAACCGATAGCTTTTTTGTTCTGCTATTTAATGAAATTTTGCAACCAAAACTATTTGCTATAAAACATTTTGCTGTGTACAAGAACTCTTCACTGTAGAAAATTCATGTTGGTTCGCATGGTTGTTAGACATTATATTTCAACAATTATAACAGTGGATGTGTTGAAAAGGTAAGAAAACCGAAGAATCTATAAAAAGCATGAATAAAGGGACGCAGACAAAATCCGGATTAAGACAAATACAAACAAACAGACAAACATCAAAGACACAAGAAAAACTGAAAACGAGGATGAGCAACACGGACCCCAACAAAAACATGGGGTGCACTCAGATGCTCCGAATGAGTAAGCAGTGCCTGCCTCTTATAAGACACCCGCCGTGTTGCCCATTGTCAGGTCCGGGAAAAAGTTAGTTCGTGGAGAGGTAAGACAAAACTATGGCTCAGGAAAAAGATCGAATTTCATTTGAGAAGCGGAAATCCCATAAACGATCAACCAGTTCGTGGTGACGGCCATAGAACTTTTGAAGGAATGACCTCATCCTGGGAGCGACATACCCTTGTTTGAGAAGCTTATTCGTCAGCAGTTTTGAGCCCTGTCCAGAAAATCATGGTACTGATCACAAGCTCTAGAATAACGTAGGAGTTGCGAAATGTAAACTCCGTACGCCGGTGCTACTGGAATGTTGCTGCAGAGGAATGGGAAGTTAACAATAGGCAAACTGAAGTCATCACGCTTGTCGTAGAGTTTTGTTTGTTGTCTTCCTCTAGAGTCAATGTCGAGGTGAAGGTCAAGGTATGAAGCTGAATTATTGGTATCGACAGTGTCTTTAATCTTAAGCTTACTGGGGTAGATTAAATGCAGATAGTCACCGAATCGTGAATTGCTCAGTGATAGGACATCATCTATGTAACAGAAGCTGAAATTAAAGGTTTGGGCCAATCTCTTTTCTTTTCTCTTGAGTAACCCCGTGATAAAGTCAGCTTCTTACGAGTACAAAAAAAGGTCGGCAAGAGAGGAGCACAATTTGTGCCCATTGATATACCGATTGGCTGTTGAAACACTCGTCCACCGAACTAGACAAATACGTTGTCGATTAAAAAATCTAACATTTTTATGATATCATCTTCAGTGTATTTGTAGTTAGATTCGGAGTGGTTTTTGACGAAGTAAGCATCATCTCTACCGATGACAAAGTATTTATATCGTTGCAATCAATATAATGCATTTTGTAGATGAAAATGATGTTGTTAGGAACAACAACAAATATGTCATATATTTTGGACAAGGTTTCAGCAACATCGGCGTTTTTTGAAGACTGATGATGCGTATGGACCTTCTTAATTTGTTGGTTCGTATTTGAGTCAACGACCTGACAGGTTTCACACATTTTGAGAGACAATCAACCTCCTTCTCTTTTTCTCGTTTAACCCATTTTCTGGAGTAGCCCTCAACAGAATCCATTAAAAGTTTGAAATCGTATATTTCCAATTAATGGAATTTGGCTCATAGTACTTAAGGTCCTTTTACAAGGATATTACGGAGACTATTATTGATGTCTACGGTGTTCAGGTCTCCCCGTAATGACGTGGAAAGCGGGACTACATTTGTAATTGGAATTTTCACGAGAGCAAGCGGGAGGTTTAGCTTTGAAGTCATCGATTCTGAGTTCCTACAATACATGCCTATAATAGAAGATTTTTGGTGCGATGGGCGTAGTATAGGTGCAAGAAAGGAGAGGATGTTGTTTTCATTTTCATGTAGGTGCACGGGTATAAAAAGTAAGTGATTTCCGATATTCAAAACAATAACTACCAGTTTATAGAGAGTAGAAGAAGGATCTTTAATTGAGGATTCAAGACATGATTTGTAGAGGGAATGAAAATTTGTAAGGGATAAAGAATACAATTTAGCGCGAATATGATGCATTCCTAGTGTTTTATTAACGAACAGGAGGAAAACCTTAAAAGAAACATCATGTAGCTACGGATATATATAATGACGATGGCCATGACTCCGTTTACGTCCAGGAATGTTCTCGAAAAGGTTCAAGGCTCAGATATTGAGCTTCATACCCTACTAAACCAGTAAATAGACCATTCCATACACTTAAAAATATTCATACGCTTCCACATCTGTAAACCCTTCCAAACACTACACTTTTCATACCTAACTTACGGAAGGTCACTTTAACCTTCTAATATCTAACTTAGTTCTACTATTCGGCTTCTTCTGAACGGATATTTAAAGGGTTGGAAGCGACATTTTTACCATTCGTAGAATAGAATGGAATGGACGACTGCAAAATTGAAAGATTCTGAAAAGCTTAGAAACTTCATTTAAGATAAAGATAACGACGTAAAAAATAAATCCAAACAAAATCAAGCAATATAATTCCACGAAAAATCAAAAGAGGTAATAACTGAATAAAATGATTTCCCACAAGTTACAAGATTATACGTCTAACATTATATTCGTAGTGTATGAATTATTTCATTCTGAGTGATATAAAGCATCGACTTACACAAATTCATGTCATAAATATTATTTAGATTTTTATTTTTTGGATGACAAACGTAGATATATTTAACCTACCAAACTGAGCTGACCCACTAACAATATAAAAGATTGAAGTTGTTGTTGTTATAGAACACGTAACTGTGTCGTTATTAGGATCTGTAACGGATACTGTATAAAGTAAGGTTTCAGTTGATGTAGCCTCTGGTATCTCGCAACTCATTGGTAAATTTACAATGGTGGGTGGCTGTAACAAAAAGACATGTATATACTATGTTATTGAGTTATCATGACCCTCTTAAAAAAGCCCTTCAAAGTTGATTTTCTATCATGGACGTTACTATTAAGTTCTTAATTGTGGCTTCCCTGTCTCGAAAATTACTGTTCGATGTAAATGCATATAGATCCATGCACCTTGCAAAGACAGTAACGGCTTGAAACAAGCTCCTGCTACCGGTAATTTCAAAGAAAATATGTGAGTGTTATATTTAAGTCTAAAGTAATGACAACATCATTTATTAATAAACAATGTGGCTCCGTGCCGAGAAAAATTGCTGAAAAATTTTATCTAGATCAGAACCATATGATATAGAGCTTGTCAAACGACACAATATTTACATTCTGGTTTTGAAACTGAACTAATACCGAAACTTGACAAAAATCA
Organism: Lithophaga nigra; assembly: GCA_028566555.1. NCBI lineage: Eukaryota > Metazoa > Mollusca > Bivalvia > Mytilida > Mytilidae > Lithophaga > Lithophaga nigra. The sequence continues at coordinate 8,157 of JAOXYJ010191321.1, forward strand.
ACATTTTTATGAACTGGACAAAAGAAGAGAAAGAAAGACAAATTGTACATTAGTAACTAATGATACATTACTTCATAAACCATATATTATAATTATTCCTTAGTAATCTTAAGTTGTTGTTTATGTTCCTATATATAAACATACTTCGTTGCGGATAAGATAGACAGTAAAGTCTCCAGTCACACTTCGCCTATGATCGCTACACTGAACGGTTACTAAATATGATGACTTGGTATCGTGATCTAGAGTTGTTCCTGATTTCAAGAAGATACCGTAATCGTCTGGAAAATATTTTAGATAATATAGTTCGGTATATATTGTTCAAAAACTAATTTTTAGCCTGGTCTTAATTCTAAGTTGAACTTGCTGGAAATGAAAGCTTTCCCCATGGAATATTACATTTGAACAACAACAGATATCCGTTGTTGGAAGAGAGATAACTACTGTACAATAAAAGCCACAATAACTGCTCCACTTTCTAGCAATATCTGTTAGAAATATAATGATCTAAAGTTCGTATTTTAGTATCTAAGACTTGCTACCTTACGATGTTTATGGATGAAAAAATAAGAAAATAATAAAAATCAGATAACTAAATAATTGAATTAGTTTAAGTGATGAAATAGATAAATCTAGTTTAATAAATATCATGCATTTATACACATACTTATTTTTGGGCAAATGATTTGATAATAAATTAATATTCCTATCGTGAATAGTCAATACTAAATACAAACCAGATGGTGATATCTTCGCTGTTTCAAATAAAGATGTGAATGTATTTAATATACACGTGACGGTATCACCATTAACATCTGTAACATTCAGTGTATGAAGTAATGTTGTAACTGAAAGATCTTCTGAAATATTTGTTGAGGATGGCAAATTGTTAATAACTGGTGGCTGAAAAAAAAGGATTATATTTTGAATTTGATTCAAGCCCGTTTAGTGCTTACTGATATAAAATTTATCTTAATTCATTGGGTATACCTGAGATGTATCTTCTTAGATTTGAAACTAAACAACTGTAAACCGACCATACGTTAACATATTTTAATCTCGTAGGGAGCATGACATGGCCTAAACAAGTTGAAGCGGATACATAGAAACTGTTTGTCGTCGACTAACACATCTTCTAAAGTAACTTTGACTGTATGCTAGTTACACTTATACGTTTAAAGTAGGTGTTTGCAGGTGATCATAACATCATAACTTAATTCCAAAGACATATCATATTGCTATGTGGGTCAAACATGAAAGTTCATGCTTTAAGCCCTTTTTTGTAGAAAGGTATAGGATAGAATCTACTTGGCGAAAAAAAATTAAGCGAGTAAATCTCCAAATGACAAAAAAAATTTCGACTCTAGAAAGAATTAATTTTGAGCGCTTCAAAAAAATCAAATATAACAATAATTTAAATAAATCCGCGAGTGGAAAAATCAAAATCGAATTTCTAATCGTCTCTCCATATATTTAACAGTCATCATCGCAAGCTGGTTGATCTGTTTTAAACTAGATACAGAAATGATTTTCAATGACACGATCTAACAAATGAATTATTGGTTGGTATGTTTGACTTACTACTGAGCATGACTAATAGATTTGAATGATGGCTGAGACTAGCATACAGTTGTATCAGGTGTTGCTTACTGTGTCAACGCCTCTGATCTCATTCGCCTCTAATAAATGCGCATGGTTCCTACTCTGTCTCGAATGAATTGTTCTTTTCTTTAGAATATTGACGTCAAAACACTGATTGGTACACTATATTGCTATTTTCATTTGATTTTGAATTTTGAAAACTATTGTAAATATTTTTCATAGAGATCTGCATAAAAAGCCTTTCATAGAAACAATATATCCATATAAATAGTACACTTGTGTAATAATAATAGAAACACCTATTTAAGCTCGTTTCGCAGTCATTTTGTTCGGTTTGGAATATATTATATAAAACTGAATTTCATTTCTCTGTGAAAGTGTACATTTGACTATATTATGACAATTTTTATCTGTGTAATGAGAAAATTATGAAAACAAGTCACTTTCATATTGAGTACACTGAATTGAATAAGGCTAATTTCCAATCTCATCTGCGGTTCTTCAAACGTGCCAATCTCTTTAGATAAAATGATTGGTTAAAAAGAGCTAAACGCGCTCTTGTTTAATTTGCATATTCGTAAGTTTCTGTGAACATACCGCGTGTTATTCAATTAAATTACGTCTCGAACAAATAAGTCATATCATTGACAAAAGAAAAACTAGAGGCTCACCTGAGCCTGTATCGCTCACCTGGTTATAACCTGACCAATTGTAAGAAACTGAAATATCAT
>JAOXYJ010191432.1:0-17060 GCA_028566555.1 Lithophaga nigra
TGTGAAGTTTGAAGAAAATCCATGACTATGCGTGCCCAAAGTCACCCAATATTGGTTGGTGGTTACAGAGAATCATAGTTAAAGTAAAAACGAGCACGGGTATCCAAATTTTTTTGTACATTCCAATGTACTGTAAATTCTGAAATTATTGCGATGTTTTTATTAATGCGAAAAATGCAACAGGACGTTCATCGCAATAATAAAACCTCTTATTTCTATATTTTGTAGAAATGTTCGATTAGAACATGGCCTTCAATCGCATTTATATAACTCGCATTTTGAACAGTCTTCAGGGATTCGCAATAATAAATGGACGCATTAATTTCTGAATTTACAGTATCTCGATAAGATCTAATAACAGTCAAAAATTTAGAATTTTGTACGACACCTTTAATTACTTCAACTTTACCTTAAATAAATTATTCAACTATTATGTAAACATAATAATTTATATCTCGTACGTACAGAAATGTCAGCGATAACGGGATACTTTTTATGTAATATTGGAAAGGCGCTTTCGATCATTTATCTCTTATTTTACATAGTGGTTTCTTATATTACATAATATTATTAATAATTGAAATAGTGTATGATTACGTGGTTTTGAAATGTAAGTGCAATTATGTAAATATTCTTAAGCTATAGCAATGTGGACAATTTTTTAACTCGCATGCTATCCCTGGTTAATGAGTGATGTAATAAAGCAATGAACTCTCCACTGCCATCCTGCGCAGGTAAGGGTTATTGTAACAGGAGATCCTGAATAATTATTTGCATTGTTAAAACAATTCTTTTTTAAATTTTAATGTAGATAATTGTTTGTTGTAAATGGTGATTTAAGCTCAATTTTATTAAGATGTTGTATTTACGCTTCGATGTAGACAGTGGTGTGTTGTCATTGATAACGAAAGCTCCATTTTCTGCTACTGGTTTGAAAGTTGAACTTGGTAACAGATAGCTATCAGCTGTAAGTAACTTGCAAAATAAGCTTTATTTTGGCTATGGTTATAAATTTAACATAGATACAGTCTGTGTTAAATTACGAAATAAGTTCCCTTCCTGGTAACTCTCTTATATTTGAACTTGACAGTATGAAATTAGCTCTTTTTGCTTACAGTCTCATATGAACTTGAATATAACCGACTAAGGTTTCATATTTGAATTTGGGTTTCGATGAGGTGCGACAATTAAAGGCGTTCTGTGATGAGAGCTGGAAATACGGCTGGCACTCTCTCAACCTGAAGACGGACGACGTAGTCGGCAAATACAGACGCGGGTTCGATGAGTTTTATTGTTTCTTAGAACATACAATGTGAAATCGTACATCGTAAAAAGTGAAGTGCGAAACGCAAAAAGTAATTTGAAAGGTCGAGACCGTCTCCTCGATGATTATCAAGAGATCGTGAACCGGATCAAGAAGTAGGAAAACAACCGCAAAAAAGGACGGTTGGAAACGACCACCGAACTTGAGGTTTTCAAGCTGATGACGAAGAGCGCTGACGTATGAGCGCCTTTAAACGTTTGATCGTCGTCCGTGCTTGCTCTCGTGTCGATAAAAAAGATGAGGCTCCATCTCGTTCCGTTATGGTCGATGGTGAATGGGACGCCGGGGCTGTCGACCGGTATGAGACGAGACCGATCGAATCGATGCTGTCCTCTGAGAGAATAATAACAGGTCGCTATATAGAGACGGCCAGCCTGAATAAAACCTTTTGATCTAGGACAATATTGAGAGAAATATCCTTAATACATCTGCTGGCGATGAAAAGGAACGGCGATAAGGACGATATCTTTATTGACGCGGGAATCGCCGATGAGATCATGTTGACGCGATACGTGCTACACGTGAATCCGGTCGAAAGATGGTGGAAGCCAAAAAGGTCGTGGTTGTCGGATTCCGTTCCCGACAATGCGACACCGTCTCCATGCAAGCGACGAGGATGATTTCATAGAAGTTAGGAAGATTTGGCGCTTCTGAGAAACACTCGAAGTATTTCACACATTCCCAATACTCGTTGGACCACCTTCTGACGAATGGTGGGATTTATCTGCACGACTTCAAGGACCTGGTGGTCCTAGATATCCGACGGCAAGTTGGCTTACGCTCTGATCCTGTCGGACAGGCTGGTGCAATTCCAATCGGACGGAACGAAAATAGACTTAGGCGCAAAATAAGTTTTACGGTCTTTACAAAATATGGGGGACCCGACAATTTGTAGTTAAGCGATGACCAGATGGAGAAATTGAAACATAGTCTCGCGAACAAGTGCAGCTTGTTGACGTCAAGTCTCTCACCCGGCGATCTGACGGGCAGGAAAGACACGATGAGAAAAATGCTGGTCAAGAAATTCAAGAATGCTAAGCCAAAAAATATTTGACTGGACTTCCGATCCAGTCTCAAAAACAGTTGAAAAAGAATTTGAAGATGCAAGGAAGATTCTCCGAGATTTTGGCAGGACTGGCGACCAAGGTCCTCCATGTGATAGCCAAGACCGTGCTGCCGGTCTTGAGAATCGGGGCACTGAGTGGCATGGGAGAAGTGGCCGTCAAAAAAACTTGTATTGGGCGAACGTCTGTACCTGAGGAAGGAGGAAGGACGTCGCAAATATAGTAGATGACAGGAAAGGCCTGTATCAGGTACCCCCTTGACGTTATAAAGCCTTCGAACAGGAAGGAGATGGCCTGTACCTGAAAGACAAAGTGAAGTTTTACAATAGCAAGTTGTTGTTCTTGGGCTTCGACAGTCCGTTCTTTTTTTAGGACGTTATTAGTAAAAAAGAGAAATGAAATGGAAAGAAAGACGATGATTTCCGAATCGATCGATTGCGATTTCATCGAAGGCAAGTTGAACGAGGACATCGTCAAGTATGAGATGTTTGACAAGGTCTACGATGAATTTATCAAGGTGGCGGACGTGTCGTTAGAATCGTGTTCCATGGCCACCATCATAACAGTCGGAGCGTCTTCAGATCTATTGGCCTGTGATCCTCTGAGAATCGTCGCATTGTTACGGCCTTCGGAAGCCGGATCATGACGGTTTATTGTCAGAAAATCGCGTTTTAGAAGAAAACACATTGACGCGACGATATTGGCAAGGGCAAAGAAGAATGGCATGTCGTTGATCGTGCCCTAGATTGAATATGACCGGATTGACGAGGTTTTTTTTTCTTTTCCGTTCTTTCGTATTGAAAAATTTTTTTCAGTTTCTCTCATTTCTGTACATCCATTCCCGGTTTTTCTCCTGTTACGAAAACACCACGTTTGGGAACTCTTTGTCGGTTTTTCCAAAAATCACAACTTTTGTCCCAAATCTCAATTTTATCTGCTGAAATACTTACCCCCTGTTTTCATTTTTTTTTACAAAATTCTTAACGAATGTTGGTTCATCCATACCCTCAGTCACGATGTCCACACTTTCATAGAAGATTTTTCCGAACAATTTATGTACGCCCGATTTAACACATAAGATAGGGAGTTGTCCAACCTATTGGGTGAGCTAGAATTTGCCTTTTTTCACCACTAAGAATTGCATGAAAAATATGCTGTTGTTTCAGCAGATAATACAACAAATAACATAGTATTTTTGTAAAGTCGTACAATTATGACTGTTGGGTCAGGGTATTGGGTATAAATAAATTCATCTGCAAAACCTTCCCACACTCAAACCACGATATCTAAAAAGAAATTTTAGAAAACCACTAGTCTGTTTTTACTTTCCTTTGCCATTAAAATCAATGGCGGGGACACCCATCTTTCAACCCTATTCCCAAATTAGCTCAAAATATAATATAAAAGAAGGTTCTGTAATGATCGGGGTGTCGAAAAAGATTCCGTACTACGAATTAAAATCTGTGCTCAATCGAATACCGAATATACATATTTTTTTTACTCCGACTTCCCGTTATGGTTTGTTTGTTTAATTTTTATTGCGCGACTTTGAACCAAACATTTTTTCATTTCTTACATGACAAATAGTGAATTAGAATGAAGAGTGACGGGTGATGCGTGCCTAGCATGAGACGCCTTCCCTGTTGACGCACCCGGTGTCACTCTTTTTTTTGGAGTTCATGCGATTCCCTATGCCCTTTCTCTCCGATTTGTTTATCCCTAAATGGATTTATGGCACTGTGGTATACAACTTTTTACCAAAATCCTGGCTATGTCAACGAAAATGGTAATTTTATTCTGTTGTGTTGATACTGAATACCTGACGTCACGCTCATCAACCTTACGACAAAGTTTGCAATCGTAGATAACTGGCTTATGCCTAGTTATTTCTAAGCTACTATAAACTATGTATTATCCATAAAAAGGAAATACCTTGCCAACGCATAGTTTTTAGTTCACCTGGCACAAAGGGCCATCACTTGGCGTCCGTCGTTCGTCCGTCCGTAAACTTTTTTGAAAAATCTTCTCCTCAGAAACTACTGGGCCATTTTGAACCAAACTTTATCTGAATGTTCCTTAGGATATCTATATGTAGTTTGGAAATTTTATCCGGGGTTTGATCAATCAATAGAGATGGCCGCCGTTACTATAAATAGAACATAGGGTCAAAGTATGGTTTTGGCTTATATCTCGAAAATTATAACAGACGGAGAAAAAATCCTTCCCTCAAAAAGATCAGCACCCAAGTTCTTCCATTCTCTTTATGGGTCCGAAATCGTTAATAGACCTCTTAGAGGAGTTATTGCCCTTAAGGTACGATTTTTACCCCATTTTTGCGTTTTTGGCTATTATCTTGAAACTATAATAGATAGAAACTATAAACGGCAAAAATGATCAGCAAGAAAAGATCTACAAATAAGTCAACATGATCGGAATCTTCTATCGGTTCTTATAGGAGTTATTGCCCTTAAATGATTACTTTAACCAATTTTTGTGTTTTTGGCTATTATCTTGAAAAATGTAATGGATAGAGAGAAACTATAAACAGCAAATCTATCAGAAAGACAAAATCTACAAATAAGTCAACATGACAGAAATCGTCATTCAGCTCCTTATAGGAGATATTGTCCTTAAATGATTATTTGTATCTATTTTGTTGCATTTTTGTCCAGTATCTTTAAAACTATAATTGATAGATATTGTAAACAGCCTAGTAAATGATCAACAAGAGAAGAAAATCAATGTAATGAAAATCATCAATTGACTCCTTATAGGAGTTATTATCCTTAAATAACTTTACCATTATTTGCATTTTTTGTTTTAAAAATGTTCTCTGAAACCACTTTATCAAACCTGGTCATACTTAGTGTGTGAAAGATGGCTGCCACTGATGCTAAAGGTTTTAATGTTGCACAATTTTGCCAGGTGAGCGATTCAGGCTCATGGGAGCCTCTAGTTCCTTTTTAAAATCCACTATACCATTAAGTCCGCTGCAAAGTCCACAGACAGACGATAGCGAAAAAGTAATGGCCAGGGCTAATCGTGGGGACAAGTAAGTACATTTTCAGATCGGGAGAACCACAAATATTACGAAATAATATGACCCCAAATATATTTATTTATTGAGAATAAGACATAATAATGATTGAAAAAAGAGGAAAAAAAGTCTAAAACATGTCATAATTCTTTGAACTATTACTTCGCTTCCTTCTAGGTGGCACCTAGTCATATTAAGCTACAATTTGCCATACCAGAACAACAAATCTGTTAATTTTAGGTGGTAAATTCTTGGTTGCAACATAAGACAAACTTGCCTCACTTTTAACATGTAAAACTCGCAGAAATCGCCGAAATTCTACACAAATTGACAGCTATCAACTAACGTTTGTATCGTTACCCCGTGGGAAGTTTATTGTGAGTTATTAATATCTTCACAAATGTCGATGAAACTACCAATATCCGTAAAATGTTACGTAATGCTGATGTTTTCCAAATATACATACCGGGTGCAAAATGTGAGTTAGTACATACGTCGAAAACATGATAAAAATGCAGTAAAAAGTGCACAATGGAGCAAAATCCTCGTCTACAAATAATTCTGATGGAAAACACTTGTTCACTAGTGAGCTTCAGAAGTTTCTTGAATAAATTAACATCTAAATAACTAACAACAATATACAGTATGACGCTGAGTGTACAGTATACGTTTTTATCTTCATAGTCAACGTTTTCAAGAGAAAAAAGAGAGACACTCATTTACAAAATTATTTACAGGACTAAAAAGGAAATTTATTTGGCCCAAGAGCGCACTCTTAACAGTGTTGTTTTTCATAAATTCAGTAAAACCTATTCGGAAAGTTTTTTAGCTTATATTCTGTTTACCTTGTAAATTGTGTACACTACGGTGTCCAGTTCTCAAAAACTACTTTGATCTTCAAGACATGACTGTATTCCATTTGCAAATTTGCTTGTCAGTTTGGTTGGTGAAGTATTAGTTCATTAAATGTTCAAATTTTCTGATACTTAAATCTCGCGTTTAAGTAACAGTGAATCTTTGATTTGGTGATCGTAAAATTTAAGCATCGCCTAGGTAAAGTATGTACAACGTCTGAAAATCTCTGTCAGTAGTACGCATTTATATAGTACCGTTTTAAACATTCTTAAAGTTTTGATTCTTTCAATTTTGTACACATGTATTTAATTCCACTTTGTATTACAATTCTGGATATATACAAAATAAAATGTTCATCTGCGAGGACTAGATATATATAATGTTTGGTATTAATAAAACCATAGAAAATATCCAAATGAAATATAATTAATAATCATAAAGGATGGGTTATGCATGGCTAAAAATTTAGTGTCGCTATAGTATATTAAGAATTTCTTATTTCAGTCAAATTTAAAATTTAAACTTGAAAATTAGAACAGGCGAAAAATAGATTCTCAACGATACATAACAATCTATATTATCTGGTGAAAAGATATTTTTGCTCTTCTGGTGGCAATTTCGGTATTCGTATACTAAACCCTGTATGTTAAAATAGTTATTTTATAGTCTTTGGATAGTTGTTGTAGCGTTACATATATTACATCTTAGTTTGATTTCATTTGACTTCGTGTCTTAAGGTAAAGGCAGTGAAATAATTAACGGTACTGTCACACACGCAAACACACAATCTTTAAAGTATTATTAATATTACATGTACAAATGAACTAGTAAGAGTTTACATTCCATTAATTTCAGCTTTTGCAATTTGATGTTATTTCAAAATGGCGAATTCCCGGTCTGAATTATTTTGTTCGATCTCTACAGAGCAATTTACTTCTCATGTTGTTACAGATTAAACTACCAAAGGAATACGACAACAAAGGGCACATTTCGGCCCTAATAATCAAAATATCTAATATCACAAGATGGCAGATGCTTCTGACCTCTTAAGATATCAAATTTGCTGTAATTTTGGACGAGGAATATGGCCAATATTTTGTCAAAGAAACATGCGTAATAAACTGCGAAAATTTAATAAAAACCTAGATTTTCCCTCAGTTAAACAGGATTGTGATGTCACTGTGACGTTACCAGTAAAGTCACGTGTCAAAAAGTACCCTTTTTGCATGTAATATAATCTAAGATTAATATTATCAGTCATTTGTTATGTATTTTTCTGAATTTTAACTTTACCAAATTTTAGGGCCATTTCAGACCTTATGTGAACCTACTCCTTAATAAAATTATGAAATATTGTTTTACATGTACTCAACTCCAAGATGCGAATACGAGTCACTTGTCGACAGTCTAGAGTCTATGTCTGAATTTTGATCTATTGAACAATGGAACGCAACAAAAGCCAAAAAAATCTAAAATAAAATAAAAAGACAAAAACAAAGCTGTAGTCAAATTAACCATCACAAGCTACATATAATATCCGATCCACACCAGCTTTAACAGGAACAAATAATAGTTTGTAATGAACGTGCTATATTCTCTAGGTTTTCCGTTATTTTTTCTAAATATCATTATTCTTAATGCATAACACTTACAGTAGCATCAGGAACATCTGTGCTCTCTGTTATGGTTAACTGTGGAGACTAAAAATTTGGAAAAAATTAACCGCAACAACAATAAATTTCAAAGAAGAAAAATAAACATTATGATTTATATTCTCAAACATTTTATGTTAAACAACAAAAAGGCTGTAAACTCTAAGAGGCGTTAAATATGTATATAGGATTTGCAATTATTATCTAAAAACTGTACATCAAACCATTTTTACTATCGATATACGTGCCTCTATCTGCCATTGGTGTATATTGTACTTATCATACATGTATTTGAGACGTTGTTCCAGGGCATTTTCAAATTTGCACAAAGAAAAGTACTTGTCACATAAGTTCCAAAAAATTTGATACAAAAACCGAAATTAGGATTGTCGCCTAAAAAGTTTTATCGGTCATCAGATTGTCATCTATTATGGTGTGTAATTGTTTCGGTTCATTAAAGATATACTTTAGCATTATAAACTTTATCTTTGTTCTTTCCATGAAGACAATAATCACATGTACAAAATGTACATATTGGCTTTCAAAACTGAAACTTTATAATGAGTGCCTTGTGTGGAAATGCTTATACTTTCGTAAAAACCTGGTCTGCCTTCCGTTTGCTAGTGGAATTTTGTGTGGTCCGCCATTTGTTTCCTTCATTATATATTAAATCAGTGCAGTCAACTAGTCTTCAGTGTCGTTGCTCGATTCAGTTATGATAGAATATTATTTATTTACCTCTAGTGAATACGAATGATTCCAATTGTCCACGTCTTCTTCTAGAAAAAAAAAATAGAGAAAGCTATATTTAGCGTAAAAACGTAAAAGAACGAACATGCTTTATCTGTTTCTCCTACTGCTTTCTTTACCTTAGTTTATACTATAGTTGTTATCTACCGTTAAGGCGGCATTTGAACATGAATAATTGAACAAAAACCACAGGCTAGATTTTAGATGATAACACTAGTAAGCAGAAAAACAATCACAAACTCAATTAAAAATTAGCGCAACTGGAAGTAAGAACAGGTGAATCAGTAACGTCAGCGTCTCCACTGTATGCAACACCAGTAGCAAAATCCTTATTCTAACAATCTGTTTATAAGTTCCAGTTCGTGCGAAGAGAGGTCAATCACCTTAGACACCAGGGGAACATGTCTTCAACCAATTGATGCATAGAAATCTTATGTGGATCATCCAACTCGTACAGTGATTGATACGTTCAGCATTACCAAAATAACGTGTATGGGTTATGATATGTGCTTGTATGATTCAATGGTAAATGGAAAATGGTGTGTTTCACTTGCGTGCGTTTATTGGTAATGGTGTGTGAGGAATGGTTAATGTTGTATCATGTATGAGGAATCCTGTACTAAATTTATATAGTCGTTATTCATATCATTATGAACAGCGTATCACAACAACTATTTGACGTGCGGTTAATTAGTTTGTTTATTGAAATACATTATTATATGAATTGAATTTATATGTATATAACTTTATTTTTAAACGCGTAATGTTCAAGGAACAAGTATTAATAATTAACTAAATGAATATTTACACTAACCTAACTATCTGAAACTAGATATTAAGTAATTTCCGATATTACTGAGTACAAAAAGTAATAGGCAGTGGCTTCCCGTTAGAACCATTCGTACGATTAGCCTCGGGACTAATCGTACAAACAACATTCGTACGGTTAGTCTGGTTGCTCCTCGTACGAACATTCCCAAATGGCTACTGAAAAACCTATTGTTAACAGATATGTAGGGAAATTTTGGATTATTACCGAGGTAATAAACAATTATTTTATCAGTAGTAGAAGGAGGAATTGTGTACGAGGGTACAAAAGCTTTACGTTCGAGATCAAATGCAGTGTATAGGTAACATATGCCCTTTCCCCTATTATCAACTTTATGCAGTCTTGTGTTAGATGGGTCTATATGAAATGTCTCGGTTAAAGGCTGAAACTCATTAATTTCTTTTGTAATAAATACTTCATGTACCTCCCCACAAATAAATAAAAATAAAAATACAAAAAAAGGTCATAAAATATTATCAATTTCCTTTAGTGAAATACAGTTTCTTCTGTACTGTAAATTCTTTCTACTTCGGACTTTTCAATATTGTTATAATACCTTATATTGGCTGTTTCATTTTTTGAATCACAAGTGTACTTTAAAACAATTCTAAATTTTGGATTTTTTGTGCTACGTAATCTTGATGTATTTAAAGATATTTAAACCTAATATTTGTGTTATGTGCGTTTACACCATACATCAGATCACGAGCAGTGTGGATCGATTTTCAGTACATATGCAGTACATTTGGGAAGTTCGTACCAGGAGAATGAGACTAACGGTACGAACGTTGTTCGTACGATTAGTCCCGTAGCTAATCGTACGAATGGTTCGTACGGGGAACCACTGCTAAAGTTATAATCTGTGACTGAATATATATTTTCAATTATGTATTGCCTTTTCGGAAAAAGTTCAAGATTATTTTACTTGTACGACATCTCACCTGTGTGGCGTGCGAAAATTAATTGTATTCTTGATCGAATTTTATTTAAACAAATTTAAACAACACTAAACAAATGAAATATTATTTTCAAAAAGTGTGTAAATAGAATGTTGAGGAGAATATTATAATCTAATGTAAACAATAAACTCTTTACGTAATCATACATAAGGCATTTAGCCCTTTATACTGTTACATACTAGAATGTGATATGAAATTTAGTCTAAAGGGGGTTAACAACCATTCAGGTCCCTAAATGGAACAATCAATCTTTTCATAATCATACATAATGCATTTAGCCTTTTTATACTATTATGTACCAATGTGTTATATGAAATACAGTCTCAAGGGAGTTCGCAAACATTTGGGTTCCTAAATTGGCCAATCAATTTTAACGTAATCATACATAAGGCATTTAGCCCCTTTAAATACTGTTACGTAACATCATGTTATATGAAATCCAATTTCAGGGGAGTTCGTAACCATTTGGGTCCCTAAATGGGGCAATCAATTTTTTTGTAATCACATATAAGGCATTTTGCCCCTTTATATACTGTAACGTAACATTATGTTATATGAAATTTAGTCGCAAGGGAATTCGCAACCATTCAGGTCCCTAAATGGGGCAATAAATCTTTTCGTAATCATACATAAGGCATTAAGCCCCATTATACTGTTACGTAAGATTATGTTGTATGAAATTGAGTCTCAAGGCAGTTTGCAACAATTCAGTCTCCTAATGGGACAATCAATCTTTTCGTAATTATACATAAAGCATCTATCCCCATTATACTATTACGTAACGTATGTTGTATGAAATTCAGTCTCAAACTAGTTTGCAAAAATTCAGGTTCCTAAATTGACCAATCAATCTTTTCATAATCACACATAAGGCATATATCTCCTTTGTACTGTTACGTTCCAATATGTTATATAAAGTTCAGTTTCAAAGGAATTCGCAACCATTCGGGTCCATAAATGGGACAATCAATACATAAGGCATTTAGCCCCTTTATACTGTTACGTAATATTATGTTATATGAAATTCAGTCTCAAGGGAATTCGCAACCATACGGGTTCCTGAATTGGGCAATCAGTCTTAAAGTAATCATACATAATGAATTTAGGTCCTTTATACTGTTACGTAACATTATGTTATATAAAATTCAGTCTCAAGGGAGTTCGCAACCATTCGGGTTCCTAAATGGGGCAATCGAACTTTTCGTAATCACACATAAGTCATTTATCCCCTTTATACTGTTATGTACAATGTACCAATATGTAATCTGAAATTCAAACCCTCTATCAAGGAAATCATAATAGGAAACACAAGCTCTGGAATATCTTATAAGCTGAGATATATATACTCCATATGCAGGTGCTGCTGGAATGTTGCTACGCATAAATAGAAAGTTCACAATGGGAAAGTCGAAATCTGAAATGTGGTTTAAAATATCATGTCATCCTCAGTGTATCGAAATCAAAAGGATTACTTCATAGCAACTGAGTATTCGTGTTGTGCGAATTTGGGGGAACGTAAGCTACATTTTACTTAAAGGAATAGTAACTTCACTTTGAGTAATTTTACGTAAACGATTCACCTGAGTTTGGGTAAACTAAGTAGAACTGTAATATGGTTACCAGTGAAGGACACCAAAATATGTTACACCTGCGTTAGGAATGCAGGCTGATCAAGTCCAGTTGTACAGTTCGCCCGATTCATGCAGTGATTATTATGTTAAAAAAGGCATAAGTTGAAAACAAAATACTACATTTCTAGTGTGAGAGTAGTGAGAGATATTGCAAACTTATATTAAATGATAATAAAATTAACTGCGTTTCGTGATACACAAATATTTTTCATTATATATATAGCGTTAACTGATCACGTTTTAAATTATTCAATGAACGTTTAAAATGAAGTGATATATACGTCAATGATTCCAACCAAGCACATTTTAAAGTCAAATCCCATGGAAGGTATTAAATTAGGAAAATTCGTAAGGGGTTTTCCAAACCCTGGGTTTAGCTGTCTAGCTGCGACTCTAAGCAAAACATGTCAGTCCATTTATTCGTCAAAATATGGAAAAAATTTGTCAAAATTTTGTTTACTCTATAATCTTTTGAACATAAAGAAGCTTCTGTCCAAGTCTCATGAAATTCTGTATAGATTTGATGACTACCTAATTGAGTGTTCAATTTACCCCAAAAATAGGGAAAATAATTTTCCTAAATTTTGTATTGAATACAGTCTTTTGATCATACTGAGCAAACTTCATCAGATTCCATATGGATTTGACAAATATATTAAAGTGTAAAAAAATTTAGTTTCAGGTTTAACCTCAAATGGTGACGACGACGACTGCTATGTCTCGCTTTAAGCGACTTGTCGGAGGCGAGACAAAAACAATATCAGTAATATGATCGTATTAAATAATACTATTAAATATTAAAACCCTCATAACTTTCAGTATTGATGTGTACGTCTGCAAACAAATTTATGGAAATTGTTTTGTATGATAGTTAATCTTTTTCATTGACATTGCTCGGTTGGTTCAATATTTTCAGTTTTGGAAAGTGTCATTCTAATCAAATACCAGAACATTCAGAAAATTGTAAGAAGTACAGAAGAACAATTTAATCAATAAACGAGACATTCAGTCCCATAAACCACACTTATTCAGTTGCCGCAAGCCTAGTTTAACAGGATTGGTCTATTTTAATCCCCTACATTTGCCCACACGGCCAATTTCATGTATTACATTGTAAGACATTATTATCTACTACCTCTAGTTCATATATAGTTTTGAAGTAGAAAAAGAGGCTATGACGTACTTCAAATTTTTATAGGAAAACTCATATATAGCCGAACTTGGCCGCTTATGATATTTCAGTTGCTTGTTTTGACGTCACCACGTATGGTGTAAAAGTTGGTTGAAATATGCCTTTCATTGGTAGTAGTTTTAAAACGAAGGCCATACTACAAATATTTTTTGAATAATGAAAAAATAAGAACTAGTCTAGCGGAAATTTATTTATTACCAATCATAAACAAAACTAATGAAAATATATAGAAAACATCATCCCGAAACTAGCGCACTTCGCGGGGCCTGTTCAATAACCTTCTCTTAACACAGGTGTTCTCGTGAACATTTTGAAGACAACATACAGTAATTTTCCTTTTAACTGCAAAATAACTATTTTTTACAAAAATGGTTCGGTGTAAAGTGAACCCTGTTTTCTAGTACTGAATCGTTCATTTTAGGTCCCGAAATAATTTCCAAGTATCGAAATGTCCAAGTACCGAAGTGTCCTTAACAGTGCTGAAATATCTCGAAACCAAAGTGTCCAGGTTCCGAAATGTTTAGAATTTCAAAAGAAAGTGCCTAGTGAACCAAGGGATACAAAAATAGAATCCGGCTTCTCCTGCCCCGTTGTGTTATAGCTGTGCAAGGAGCGTCCGCTGGTCTTGCGGGATATATAAATATACAAACCGTCTGTCGGATGGGGGCGCAAAATCCTAGGTCCCGCCTTGGTAGAATGCCACACTCTCTGCTCATTGAAGAACGTTTGTAACAAACTCTTGCAAGTGTTTCGCACGTGACCAGTTACAAGACTTAATTTTCCGTCCTTATCCATCCTACCTTGTTTTCCAGTGGCAGTCAAAATGATCCAACCACTGCATAGCGCATGAGCAACCGTGTCTCTTGAGACGTGGCAAGGCATGTCACAAGTCTTGGGGAGCTAAGCTCGTCACCTTTGCATATGTAAAAATAGAGCATGATTTACCTAAGCAAAATACAAGTTCCCCTCCTGGGATTCGATCCGGGACCTCTTGCATCAAATCCAACGCCTACTGCACCAAAGAAGATATTTACAAACGCGGTCACTGGAGGCTGATAAAGACCTCCCACGTCCTACAAATTGCAAAGTTACGGAAGCCAATTTAGGACCTATCAAAAAATATTATTGAATTTGTGATCACGAATTCTGGCATTCGAGATCTCGGATTATAAATCGTGAATTCGCACTCTGAATTCGAGATCTCAAATTGTAGCTCGTAATCTCGAAATTATAATTGGAGATCTCGAATTTCAGAAACCGTAATCATGAACTATAATTGGAGATTTCTAATTCTAGAATTCGTGATCATTAATTATAATTATTATTGGATATATCAAATCCGGGAATTGTAGGTCATGAATTATAATTCGGGATCTCGGATAGCGCGAATCCGTGATTACTACCGAAAATTGGAGATCTCGAATTTGGGAATTAACGAGACTGTTACAATTACATTGAAGATCTGCAATTTTAGTTTGTGATTCACGATTTCCGTTTTTTGAGATCTCGTGAATTCCCGATTTCGAGATCTGAATTTATAATTCCAGAATTATAGATCTCCAATTATAGTTTGTGATCACGAATTCTGAAATTCGACATCTCCAATTATAATTTGTGATCACAAGTTACATTTCGAAATCTCGAATTCAGAATCCAAAATCATGAATTACAATCCAAGATCTCGAATTCCAGAATTTGTGATCAGGAATTTAAAATATATTTTTATTGATCGTAAATTAGCTTCCTCGCGTACAAAGGAGCACTTCAGTTACACCGAAAACAAAAAGTGTCATATTGTTCAGTATGCTCAGTACCTAGATGCACCTGCATGCCCGATATTACGGAAGCCTATCTAGGACCTTTCAGAAGTTCATTTTTAATTCGTGATCACGAATTCTGGAATTCGAAATCTGGGATTATAATGCGTGATTTCGGATTCTGAATTGGGGATGTAGAACGGTAACTCGTGGTCACGGTTTCTGGAAATATTTTACCTGCTATTGTAATTGGACATCTCCAATTACAGTTCCTGATCACGCATTCTGCTATTCAAGATCTCTAATTATAAGTCTTGAATTAGAAATCATGGATTATAATTAAGATCTCCAACATCCAGACAATAAAAACTTTCGGTCGGTGTTAGACAGATTTTAAGGGAGTCAAAAATCGGAAATATTCTGACAATGTCAGGGTTAGAATTTGTTTTCCCACGTGTATACTGGTTACATTGTACATGTAATTAGTATACTTTCAGTTTGGTCAAATAAATCTAAACAATTTTTATACAACCATTTTTACCTACTAGTATAAATGTAGAATACTCCGTTGGTATTTCATCGTCTTGTAATTTATTCTATTATCTATGGGATTCTCTAGAAAGGTATACATGTGGATTAATAATTTACAAGGCAACACAGTTCGAATAATGATTAAAACAGTCAGCAGGATAGCTGTCTGAGCTCACGATATATTTGCAAAAATCGCTTACAGTAACGATATCTTTAATTTTTTAATATTTTAAAAATAAATTGAAATGTTACTGACATACTGCTATTTATAAGCGGCATAGAAAACAATTTAAGTGTTAAAAAAGAAAGAAAGAAAACAATTAAGTTAATTCACACAGTTACACCAGCTATGGGACAGTGGGTACAAGTGTTTGTTTTTGAATGAATATTGAGAAATGTTTCTACTTTTCTCATACATTTTAAACGTTTGAGTTCCGCAATTAAAAAATAATTTAGTTGGTGGCCGCTCATCTCGCAAAGTCGTCGTCTCGAATTTTTTTTTAATTCAAGAATTTGACAGATGTGGTTGATACATGAATTTTGATTGACTTTTATTATACCCCGCTCCGAAGGAATGTGGGCTTTCCGTGTGCTTATTTCTGCCTGTCATGTCTGTCACAATTTTTTCCATTCTCGACAACTATATATCGCACCTTCTTGATATTTGGTACTAAGCTTCAATATGGCAAGTTGTACCGTAGCACACATTTTAAGACTTGTTGGTTTCCTACTTCCTGTTTTCCGAACACATTCTTTTCAAAGCCCATGCCCTAACATTTGGTTTCCATTCAATAGGGAGACCGTGGCATATATTAAGATGTAATAGCTCACAGCACATCTTGTTAAAATTGTATTGACAAAAAATCCTTACAAAAATAGTCATAAACACTACCCCAAAACCCGACCGCCAGACACAATTCTTCAGAAAAAATGAATAATATTTTCTATTTTAGCAATTATAGTTATTTTTTTAGTTGACAGGCTGACTGGAATTTTGGAAGACGACCACCAAAAAGGACTATATCTACTAAGTTTGGCTCTGCATTCTGAAGAGGTTTCTAAATGAATTCATTGTGAAATTACGGCTAATTTGTACAAGCCGAGATGGTGCTAATCTTGTACAATGGGTAGAAGGTGGCCTACTGGATACAATTTTGAAAGAAGACCTTCGAAGGAACACCCCTCAGAGAACCAGATAAGCAGCGTATTAGCGTAAATACGTACAAAAATTCTAGAAAACCCAATTAATTTTAAAACAAAGCGTATCAAATACGCAGCGAAATCCCCGAGTACACAATTGAGAAATATAATCGATCGTATCAACTGTTTTACTTCCCTGTACGAATAGTTGTTTGCGCACTGATATGTCGTTGTCCGATCCGTGTTTCTTTCTTTACCGAGCAATGCATATATGGATTAAAAAACTAAAAAAAGGGCTCAACCTTTCACTTTAAATACAAACCATTTTAATGAGAGCAG
>JAOXYJ010191433.1:0-10489 GCA_028566555.1 Lithophaga nigra
GGATTTTAGTTGACCCCCTTTGTGTCTGGGGGCTTTTATTTCATTAAAGACCTCCCCTCGTTCTTTAACTATTACTTGCATACTTTACTTTACCTATTTGACGTATTAACTTAATGTTTACATTATTCATTTAAAGGCAAACCCGTTTCCCTTATTTATATGAAGTAGTAATCGAACCGCAGTTGGATTTAAGCAGAAAATATCTCAATTTGACCATTGTCTCATTTGTTCACACAATCTGTGTTGAAATTTGTAATGTTTAAAAAGAAGCCTACTCCAGCTAAAAATTGTCCAAAAACAATCTAGACATCGACCATTTTATTGTCGGAGAGGAGGGGACGGGATTTAATGTTTAGAGAGAAAATGTTTTGAAGAAAACAAAGAGAATGAACCTGATATTCGTCAGAAAGTTGTGAATGTTGAGGAGGAGCAAGAACCAGCACAAAATATTGATCAGAACGTTACGCAGAATGAGGGACAAGTGGCAGATAATGGAGAAGTAGACAATCAGGCCGATATTTAGGTGAGGTCCCAAGAAGAAAATAGCACAGGAATTAGCCAGAGAGGAGTATACACTTTATCTTAGAGAAGAAAGGGTAGCAGAAATAGAAACCAACATGATCAAATGTATGGAAAAATTTCTCGAAACGTGAATTCAAGGAATATTGAATCTGAAAATAAATTACACCAATCATGACCATTTTGTGTTTACATGTAATATTTATTAAAATACGGACAATGGCGATAGTTCTCTGATACATTTTTGAACCAATTTTAGATCCAAACTTTTGAAAATCAGTATAATTATTACATTGTAATGCTTCATTTAAATTAACCGTAAAATGTACACAACATTGCTTACACTATTGTCACAGACTGCATAAACTGAATGATTCCCAGATTTGCCTTGTTTTCGAGCATCTTACTCTTCATATTTTTACTATTTTCTTGATATCTCTTTTCCATGAAATAAGTATTATTTGTTAACAGATTCAGTTGCAGCTCACCTGCAGTGGTTCCAAGGTCCATGTGAGCTATTGGGATGACTTGGAGTCTGTCATTCGTAAGCATAATTTTGATCTCCGTCTGTAGGACTCTTCAAGTGCAGGGCACAAAATTGACAAAAATGCTCTTTATTCATTTTTTACAATTCAGTATTGTTAATTACGTGAAGCTATGCCATCCGAGATAATTGCAAGGGCTATGATTTTTGAAAACTTTGATTGATTGATTGATGCTGTTTAATGTCACTTCCTATAACTTTGGTATAGATTCATGGCAGACAGTTTTACTGTTGGAGGAAACCGGAGTGCCTTGGGGAAAAAACCACCGACTTAAACTTTACCATCGAAACCCTTGTTCAGTAGCTTCCTTGCTAGCGGCAACCCTCTATTACAGGCACTTGTTGATTTGATCTCCCCTTTTTGATTTTGCCTAGAACTTCATTCACTACTTTGGTTGCACTATTAATAATAGTCTTATAACAACTTCAAAAAGTACAAAAAATCAGTCGAGGTCAATACAAGTCCGTTTCCAAAAAAAAAATAAATAGAGTTCTATGCAAAAGTTTAAAAAACAGTGTAGGGGGCGATCCATTTAACTAGTTCCGGTGATTGGTAACTCAGTTAGTCATCCTGCATTGTGAGTCCAAGCCTTGCCCCTGACGAGGTATGTTCGACTGCAACTTTATTTGGCAAGGTCTGCCTTAATCGGTAGGGTTCTCAACGAGTACTCGGGTTTCCTATTCCAATAAAAACTGGGCGGTGCTCGATTATCGATTCCGGACAGACGGAATGTTCCGAACAGTAATCAAGTGATTTTGAACAGTGTTCAGAAGATGTTCCGCACGAAGGACGTGGTGTAAACGGAACACATCATGGCGGACAGAAACAATAATGGGTAAGAATAAAACAGTTTTTACTAAAACTAAGACTAATTACGACCTGAAAAAGCGTTACAGTGTTTTTATTAATATTTATTGTGCCACGAAGGAGTATTTATGTTCATTAGACAATGTTTTATGACTTGGAAGAAAAATATGATTGATTATTTGACTGTGGACAAACATGAATATAGTTTTTTATGGATCGGGATCTACCAGTAAACTTGCAGGGGCACTGTTTTTTTCATAAAAGATATTTTATTTTGAGTCTTGAAGAAAATAATTTGGGTACAGATATATGCCATTTTCACTGAAATGTATACAGAACATGAACTATGAAGTCATTTGCAAAGTTTAGAAAAAATTCACGATAAAACGTAACATAAAGGAAATAATACAATAATTTTGTTCAATTTAAAGGATCATTGCCTCATCAAGAGGTTGTAAAACCCAGTCAATTGGAATCTGACGTACAGCTTTATTTTTGAGCGGAATTCAGGAATACGAAATTCTATTTTTAATTTTTAATCCTTGTTTAAATTTCAATCCTTGCTTAAAATTGTTTGTATTTAGTTTTAACGCTTTGCTGAAAATGTTAATACTGGTCACAATGCATACAACTCAAATCATATTCACACACACATTATATACTTATATTCGTTTCAGTGGCAATCTTTTGAAGATGAATATTGATGAGAAAAGATACGAAATTTATGTAACTGACGAACTACATCAGCAGCTTAACTCCATAGGTAAAGAATTACTACATTCATTGTGACCATATTATAGGTACAAAGTGCAAACAGGGATCGTTTAAAATCCCCCCCCCCCCGAAAATCAAATGGTCGTCCCCTTATTTTCAGTTAACATATGCTGTATGTACATGTACTCAAAATTCAGAAAGCAAACAAAATTATTTTTCATTCATGGTATGTAATGATTTGGAAAGATGCAGTTTAGTTTATTCCAGTGCAAATTATTTGTAAACCATGGAGAATACCTGAAAAAATGCACATTTTTTCCCGGAAACGAGCAAATAAGGAACCATGTGAAAGGCACAAGAAAAACACTGCATTGAGATTACCTCTTTTAACATAGATTTTTTTGTAAAAAGTAGGCAAAGATTAAAAGACCCTAAAATTTCTGAAAGTTAATCACGGGTTTGCACAACATTTTGAATGAAAGATTATTTTTTCTTTATAATATGCGTCAAACACATTCTCTACAGTTTTTTTTTAGCTCAACCGGCCCAAAAGCGCCATTGTGAGCTTTTGTCATCACTTGGAGTCCGTTGTCTGTAAACTTTTACAAAAATCTTCTCCTCTGAAACCACTAGGCCAATTGGAACCAAACTTGATCACAATCATCCTTAGGGTGTCTAGTTTCAAAATTATAACCGATGATGCTGCCGACCAACCAACATGGCCGCTGTTACTATAAATAGAACATAGCAGTAAAACAGGCAAAATGGCAATCTTTTATGGCCTAAATAGAACATAGGTGCCAATTAAGTGATACAGGCTCTCTGGAGCCTCTAGTTAAAATATGATTCATTATTTTATTTAAAGTATCTTTTTTGTAAGATAGCTCTATTTGCCCCTTGGAAGTATACCAATGTACTTTTCAGAGGATCATAATCTAGAAAAAATAAATACTGTGTAACAAATGACCTCTTAATTGTGAGAGTGGTATGCTGTATGATATATAATTAATTTTGTTGACTATCTTTTCAGATGTATCTGAGCGTGCAGAGGCACATGAAATTTTGATAAAGATTGCCAGAGATAGCGAAAGAGTTGATTCAGAAGAATCAGGTATGCAGAAAAAAATCGATATAATTAATGCAATGAGACCAATGAACTTGTTTTGACTTGTACTATGAAAAAAAATTCTGATTTAGCATGAGAAAGATATTATAATCTTGATTTATCTTAACAATAGTTTAAATTCCTTATGCATAAAACAATAAGAAATCTTAATCAATATGTACCACTTTATAAAATTCATTACTTTGTGTTTTCAGTTGATGAAAGCAATAGAAAAACCCAGACATACTGTGAGGAATGTGAGATTTGGTACGAAGGAAGGCATGATTGCCCAAAGAAAATGGAAGGTACTTGTAAATAAAAAATAGTAATATAATATATTTATCATACACATTTTTTTAATTTGAACTTTCTGTGTCCTAGTCAAAACTGCAAAACTAATTTGAAAAAAAAACTGGAAAATTGACAATACGTATTTCTTGACAACATTCTAGCATGTTTTGAGTAATGTGGAATCCAGAATAAAATCGATAAAAAAGGTATCAAAAGACTGCTTCTCTCAAAAAAAAAACTTGAAGTAAAAGTTGTTCCTTTAGAAAATGAAACCTTTGAAAAACACCAAGGGGAAGGACAAGAGATCTTGAAATATTACACTATTCTTTTTCATAAATACATTTGTACCTGTATATGATTATCTGTGGTACCAAGTATAGTGCACATTGTGTGCATTTTAACAAACAATGACTCATCAGTTGTGCTGGATTGATGAAAATATGGAAAACAAAAACAGAACATTCAACAGGTTGATACCTCAAAACTCTTTTCAAACAAAATGACTATAACAGTTAACATATTCTTCAAGTAATTGACTTCAAGTAATTGATAAGTATATCAACCCCTTCTAATTTTGGCAGTACAGTTTTTTGTCCAAGGTGTATATTATTCACAAAATGTAAACTAATGATTTGTATAGTTGGTTTGAAATTTTATTAAACTGAAAATACACTAATGTGGATTTGCTTGATTTTTCAGGTGATGAAGGTGAAAACCCAGGTAATTGTAGACCAGTGTCATGGAATAAAAGCTCTACATTACTTTTAATCCATGAATACCAGAAGAATATTTTGAAAGTAGAACAGGGGATAATTAAAAAGAAAACTTTATGGGAAATTTTATCAAAGAAGTTGTCTGAAAAGGGTTATTGCTACAACTGGGAACAAGTGAATGGAAGATGGAAAACGTTATACAGAGCTTACAAGTCAGTCAAGGATAACAATAGTAAGTCTGGAAGTGGACGCAAGACGTACGAATATGAAAAAGAACTGGATGAAATATTTGGAAATGATCCCATTGTAAAGCCAGTGAAAACATTCAGCAGCACAGACAAACGAAAAATTAATGTTCCTGAAAATGAAGGAGAGGAAGGAGAAGAAACAAAGGAAGTTAAAGAGAGTAAACCAAAAAAATCTAAGAATAATGATTTAGTAAATGTAATGAAAGATTACATCGTGTACCAAAAAGACCAGAGAGAGGCTGCATTACAGCGACAGGAAACAATGCATAGGGAAAGGATGGGAGCCTTTAATGCCCTGACTGAAGTTTTGAAGTCATTTGCTAATAAAAAATAAACCATTTGATTTTCTGAATGTAGAAAATAGGGGTGTTTTTTTCAGTTGATAAACATTTTTAATAAAATACAAATTGTAGTCATTAATTATTAAATCTGCAGTTCTATTTCAATTAATAGGTTCACTGATTTTATGGTCTTTTCTTTTCAGAATGTAAAATTTGCATGGATCACCAAGCAGATTCGGTTTTTATATCATTGTGGACACATTTGTTCATGTTACACATGTGGTGGCCAACTCACAGAATGTCCAGTGTGCAGAGCCAGAATAACCAAAATATATAAATATTACATATGTTAACTTTTTACGAATACTTGACAAATAATACTATGCCGCTGAGGTTTAGTATTTTTTGTTTTAGTTTCATATATCATATTTGTATTAGACAATAGGTACTGATACAATTTTTATTATTACCAATTTTTAGTGTCTTTTGTTTCAGTATATAGAAGTTTTGCATAGCTGGGGGCAGAACAATTTTTTACCATCCCCTTTTCCCCTCAGGTCCTTATTTTTCTTTGCTTTCTTTTAATATCAGTTATTTTCGTGTTTTTCTGTGTTAGACTTGCATATAAAAAAAATACATTTGTTTACTATCCACAGGAGTCGCTTATAATTTCATTATAGAAAACTGGCAATTGTTATTTCTAGTATATTTAAGTCATACACAGAAAAACACGATAATAATTGAAATTAAAAAAAAGGAAAACAAAGATGGACTTGGAGAAAAAAGGGGAGGGCTTTTAAAAAAAAATGTCCTGTCCCCAAGTAACTATGAAACTGTGAAATTAATTTGTTCTCAGGATTTTGGGTTTTTTTTATTATTAATATTAATATGTTGAATTTGATTTGTTAGCTCTTGATTACTTTTTTTAATTCCAGATAGGAAATGTTATACACATATCTTTATTATTTTAATTTGTTGTTTGTTGATTAAAATAGTTTATAAAAATAAACTTGAATAGGAATATTTGTTTTTCTTTCTGCCACTGATTTAGGCTGGAAATGTTTTCATGGCCTGTACTCAAACTGTACTAAAGTTTGATGAATTTGCCAACAAGAAGTTTTGGATTGTGTATGACATTCACTGAACATTTTATCAACAGATATATAAAAAAATATTCATGGGAAGAAAACTTTCAATAGGAATAATTGAGAGGGTTTATCAAAGCTGTAATAATTTAGAGCTTGTCACATGGAGTGGAATTCCACCCTTTGAGACCTCTAGATTCAAAAATTTTATTCAGTTTCACACGGAGATGGATGTGACAAATTTTTCATATCATCTTTGTTATATTGTCGAATCAAAATTGTTTTTAGACAATAAGATGTATGTTTAAACTATAGAAAAAATACCATTCATTTACATTTCTATAATATGGAAAATATTCTTTCCTTGAATATTTATCATATTTTTTGATAAAAGTTGATTGAATGTATCCAATATTTAAACCCCCCGCAAACAAAGTTAGGGGTATATAGGTTTGTCTGTCTGTCCGTCTGTCCGAATAGTACTTGCAGGATTCTCATGAAACTTAATCAATGTAGTGTTAGATCACCTTATGGAGATGTGCATATTATTAGGAATTTCTGTTTGGACAAGTGCTATAAAAGATATGCCCGTTTGGACTCAGGCATTTTTCAACAAAACTTTGTTGCATGTTTTGTCTGCAACTCCTCCTTAATTACTTGCAGGATTCTCTTGAAACTTTCTGGAATGTTAGATCACTCTATGGAGATGTGCATGTTTTCAGGAATTTCAGTTTGGATGAGTATACTGTGAACAAAAATGCTCCAAAACAGATGTGCTTCTGTAGGGGTATTAGTCCCATCAAGGACAGTTCGAGTTATTATCATGTCCCACATGTAAGGTGTTTGACGGTCTTTCAGTATTTTAACTGGTTGCCAAACAGGCAAAACTTACCTGAGACAGCTTGGCAAACATCAGTTCTAGCCAAAAGATACACAGAATTTTGTCAATGGCTTGGACAATGCATGTTGGCATGTTTTTTGAGTATTCAAACACAAAGCAAAAAAGACAGTTTGGAGTTGAAGGGGAGGGTTGAGCACTCCCACACGTTTAACTTGCTACATACTTCATGTGCCTGTCCCAAGCCAGGAACCTGTAACCCAGTAGTTGTCGTTCTTTTGTTTTGATTGTTATTCGTTTTATGTTTTAGATAGAATGGGTCGATTATTATTTTTATTTTCATGGGGCCTTGACAGCTTGCTTTATGGTATGTATCCTTGTCCATTGTTGAAGGCAGTATGGTGACCTGTAGATGTTGAATTGTTTGCTGTATGGACTTTGGTGGATTACTGTCTCATTGACAATCATACCATATCTCCAATTTTTTTATATTGATGGCATAAATATAACAAGTGGAGGTGGTTCATATTCAAACTAGTAACTTGACATTTTTTCATATCTTTAAGAAGCCTCCTGAGCAGTAAATGTATCAGACTTTTATGTTATGGAAAGCAATAGCATTGATACAAAATTAAAGTACATGTATTTTTAAAAAGATGCATATATCACCCATAAACATGAATTGTTTTCGGGATAGAAATACAAAAATGTTGGGAAGCATAGTGTTTTTATGATAAATGCAATACAAGTAATGTAAGTAAAACACAATTCAGTGTACTGAAGTTTGATTTTTCAAATTCTTTAATTTCAATCTGATGATTCATTTCAGTTATATGTTTCACTAGTTCAGACTTCGTGCAATATTGTTTCTCTTTAGTATGCCTTCAGCTTCATTTTCTTGTATGACTTGTGCAAGAGGTGGCTGATCATCATTTTCGGCTTCTAAGTCTCCAATAAAATCATTTACATCATCATGGTTTAATAGGCAAATGTTGTGAAGTACGCAACAAACCATTATAATATCAACTGCAGTTTCAACAGTTTTAGTGTCTAAATATTGTAACCTGCGAAAACGTCCTTTAATAATGCAAAAGCCCGTTCAATGACTACCCTATCTGAAGAGTGATACTTATTATATCTCTTCTCCTGCTCATTCAACAACCCATTATCTCTATATGGCGTCAAAAGCCATCTTCGTAACGGATAGGCCCCATCACCAATGATGTGATATACCATATTGCACATTTGTAGTCCATTTGACCATAAATCTGATATTCTTAGCACCCTTGCATCATGTACACTGCCCGGATGGCCAGTATAAACATGAGTGAACATCATGTCTGAGGTACAAACAGCCTGAAGTTGAATAGAATGGAAATTTTTCCGGTTTACATAGGACTGTGGATGTTCCTTAGGAGCTTTAATGCGTATGAATGTTCCGTCTATAGCACCCACTATTCCTGGAAATCCGTTTCTTTGACTAAATTTATTGCTTTCCTCTTGCAATTGTTGCACTGAAGGCCAATGAATAAATCTAGGAAGCAGATTATTAACAATAGCCGCAATGACTTTATTTCTACATACTATTGCAGTTGATTCTGATATTCCAAATCTATCAGCAATTGTATTAATTGTGCTCTGGCTTCCAACATAGCACTTCGTAAGTAATAATTGTTTCTCCACAGATATTGGTTCCTTTCCTCTCCCGTTAGTCTGAAGCTCTGGGCAGTCTTTCAAGTAACCACATAATACTTCAAAAGTAGGCCTAGACATCCTAAACATTCTCCTGAAGCAGGTATCGTCATAAAGAGGAACTACATTCTCTACATAGCCATAAATTTTAGGTCTGCTCTTTTGACTCCTGCAATATAAAATATGATAATAAAAATCATGATAAATTTGAACATTACTTCAAAGTAATGATGATTTTAATAGTTACGTGTCCCAGTAGGCTTCAGTATTAATCATGGAAAATTTACAGAAAACCCGCAGCTTTAACAACTGTATGGTTTCTCTAAAATGTATCTGGCAAACATGGATAGTAGTGCATGCACTCGTATCATTATTTTATACCATTATCTAAGAATTGCAAAACTACTGACAAATAACTTGTGGTAATTGCAGCTCAATCAAGTTACTTGTACTTATAGTGTGGTCTGTTTGAATAATTTACCATTGTTTAAAGTGTTTTTCTGTATAACTACCATGTAAGATGTGTGATAGGAGTGCATGCATAATTATGTTACAAGTTTTGAATTTATTGTTATTTCCTAATAGTAAAGCATAGGCATTTCCAATAAATTGTTCATATATTTAACATTGAAACTAAAAAAAAATATTCTGGACAATTACAATATATTTATTTTTTTAATAAAAAATTGTCGTGTAGTGACAAAAGTTGCTGTTACAAAATGCAACACAGAGTATAGAATATATTGTAATGACGGATTAACTCATATCTGAACATAACTGGTGTGAATTTATGGTAGAAAATTATGCGTTTTCATGCTACTCTATTCCGTCAACATTAGTAGCCATAAATATAGCAATAATGTTAGATTTAACATACATTTGTTCGTTAGCAGTCGCGATTAGAACAGGTATCTTCTTCAGGGTCGCTATCATCTTGTAGCAAATGTATTGCTGCGGTTATCACACCTGCAACTAATTCGTCTGCCATATTGAAAAAAGTACTTCCTGTTCTGAATCACTCGATTTTCCTGTTCCGAAGACACACACAGAACAGGTTCGGAACAACAAAATCGAGCACAACGCTGGTCGATACGATGAAGCTGAAAATTATGTACTAAGAATGGCTTTAAAGTCGCATTCAAACAAAAGCAAACAATACGTGCTTCACTCTGTCCATCCGTCATACTGTTGATTAATAATTAAAACTACTTTACATGAAATAGATGTAATACATGCATCAGTATAAAACTTCATGTTTGTTATATTTCTATTGTATGATTTATTATGTTGTTTTTGTTCCTCCTATCCATTATGTGTTGTTTTTTATGCCCCGCCTACGATAGTAGGGGGTATATAGATTTTCGGTGTGTGCGTCCATTTTCTTGTCTTTTTGGCTATTTATTTTGTTCTTTCGTTTCCCTGTTTGTTTTTAAGATGTACAATTTTAGCTGATGTATATCATGGTCTTTAAATGTACCGCTATCAATAAAGGTAGAATACTTCAGTAGTATTTCGAATGCAACACTATAACGTCAATTCTGAGTGGTCGATTGATTGATTGATTGATTGTTAGGTGTTTAACCTCCAGCGGCAAATTTTCCATGCATATTCAGGACGAGAACAAGTTCACAATATATCAATTCGTAGGATC
>JAOXYJ010191544.1:0-10483 GCA_028566555.1 Lithophaga nigra
TTTTTCATAAAAAAATTTTCTGATTCAAAATGTTGAAGAAAAAAATAATTTGATTCAAAAGGGTGAAAAAATAAATATTCTGAAGCCCCATTTTCATAGTATTACTTCATATTCAATTTTGAAAAAATATTTCCGGCGCTTCGCGCCCGAAAATTAGAAAATCTATTTTTCACTTCGATTGAAAAAAAATTTCTGTCCAGAAACAAAAACCATAACCCCCTTTTCAAGTTAAATGGTCGGTCCCTTATGCATTGCATAATTTTATCCAGCTTTCATGTACTCCTCCCAGATTTCAAGCTAGAAACTCTTTATTTCACAGGGTATTTATACATATTCCAAAGGTGTGAATATTATCAGGGTTTTGATTTTTTGAATCGCCTACTACAAATGTCGCGGAAGATGAGACATAGGTATTGCTTTTCCGGTGATGGCGGCATCAACAATTGTTAAGTTTTTATGATTGTTTCTTAATACCTGGGAGTGATAGGTCACTGATATTTGGTACGTGCCTTTGTTCTGAGGTGTACATGTCAGTCAGATACTTGTTACCTGACCTTGACCTCATTTTCACACCACTGACCATGTTAAGTTTTCATGATTAAGTCCATTTCTGTGTAACGGGTGGTAGGTCACTGATATTTTGTATATGCCTACATGTCAGTCAAGCATCTGTCACCTGAACTTTAGCTCATTTCCATGCTTCACTGACCATGTTAAGTTTTGGTGATTAAGTCTGTTTCTGAATAACAGGGAGTGGTAGTTCACTTCTATTTGGTATATGCCTTCGTCCTGGGATGTACACGTTAGTCAGGTACCTGTTACCTGACCTTGACTTCATTTTCACGCTTCATTGACCATGTTAAGTTTTTCTGATTAAGTCTTTTGCGACCTGTGGCGGCAGGGAAGACATTTGTGTGTTAACTATTGTTTACATTTTACTACAAAATTTGTTCTGAATATTAACTTTGTGATCTTCATATCCATGAAAGCCATGAAAATTTGAACCCGTCAAACAATAATATATCCATAGAATTTCATTTCACAGTGTGTATGTAAACATATGCGTCTTATAAACACAGAACATGAAGAAGTAGCAAATCACTGTTTGCTCGTCAATACCTGGTGTCAATGTGCTGAGGGGGCATGCTTCAGTCTAGTTTTATTATTATTTTTTTGCTTTATTATTTTGTTTCTGTAGATTTGCTCCTGGTAAATTAAAAATCCTGGATTACAGGACAGAAAAATACATCAGTCCCAGGTCTCCATATATTTTTTACTAAAATCACATGAATACACCTTATTCCTATTTGTCTGCCATTACAGCAAAACATTGACGTCACAGTAGAGGAAAATTGCTGACACAATTGAAAATTATTCAGAGTGGTACAAAATATAAGAGATAAGTGGTGCAGAGTCCCAAACAGGAATTGGGTGTATTTGGAATTCCCAATCATGGAAACATCATGTACTTCCCAACTAAAACCATTTGCATTTTGTCAAATCTGTGTGGGTGAAACAATAAATTGCATCAGATAATAGGTTTTGTCATAGTTGCAAAAATAATGTGACGTCGCCATAGAAACATTATGCACAGTTGAAAGGATTCATTTGTAGTATGAAAACCTACGATATAATCGTATGAGTAAAAAAAAATATCATTAGTTACTTGATGTCGGCTAGATCTCAGATTATAGCAAAATGCTCCAGTTACACAATCAACGAAGAATGAAACTGAAAGGGTGTTTCTTTTTGAAATCTGTAGCAGTAATGCATTTTGCAAAAGAAGGGTATAAATCTGGTATTTGTAATGATGGATGGAGTCTGATAATGGTTTTCTTTGTTGATTGTTGATTTCTCTCAGGAATCTCAATCTCAGGAATGCAGCAACTTATTCCATAAGGAAAAAGGGAAGTTACCAGTGGGTAAGCTACAGGACATCAAAATAAAAATATAGGGAAAGAATAAAAGGATTGATACAGGTTTGTAATTATATTTTAATAAGTAAGAAAGATGAAAATACGACATGCAAAATTTGAAATTACAATGGAAATAGAATAAAATAAGGGAAAACTACGTACTGTTAACCCCTTGAATGACAGATGGATCCATCAATGTATAATGCAAGTAAATAGAAAAAAAAACCTGATCCGAGTATACAAAGAAATACACCCTATACAACAAACCAATATAATATATACTGTCAATTTTATTTCAGATTTTAATGAAAATCACGTATCAACAAGATTTTGAATGTTAGCGCCAAAAATACTTCAGTCGCTGTTAGCTCCCTTATTCGTTCCGCATGTATAACAATGCTGCATCCGTTTCCATATCACAATTTATAAACCAGGTCACGTCGAACCTGTAAAAGAAAATAAAGCTTGTGATTATCTTTACGCTAAAAGTGCAGTGGCAAGTGCTTTACGTAGTAAGACGTTCGAGTGCTGGTAAGTTTTCTTACAGTCCCGAGTTTCAGAAAACTACTGTGGGAAGTGACAGAATTCAGTAGTTTTAATATCAAAAGCTTAAACAGTGGTGAAAGAAGAGATTTTGACTGTTTGGACCAACTTTATTTGTTTCACGTAACAGTTTCATTTCTTCCCACAGTGAAATTTTAATACCATGTGATATCACAATTACGCGACAATCTTCCTTTGATATGAATACTGAGCGCTTGCCACTGCACTTTTGTTATTTATGTGGATGGTATTTACTTTTTTAATGTGATCACGTGACTACTTTCACTTTGTAATGCCGGTTCAGATTCATGAATGATGATCACAAGGCAGATCAACCTCTTAGCGATAATGAAATTTATGTAGAAAATAATAAATAAAGTAATATGAATTAATAGAAAATGACATGCAAGCGAGTTAAGAAAAAACTTTTGTTTTTAATATTTACTTAACTCCGTTGCGCAGGGTTAGGGGTTAGAGCTAGGTTTAGGTATAAGGTTAGGGTTAAGGTTAGTGTTAGGTCTTAGGGTTAGGGGTTAGAGCTAGAGTTAGGGTTAGGGTTGATGTACGATGTAAAGTCAGAATTATTTTCTGAATTAGGATTAGGTTTAGCTCTTTCGCTTAGGGTAAGGGTTACTGTAAGATGTAAAAGTCAGAATTGTTTTCCGAATTAGGGTAAAGATTAGGGTTAGGGTTAGGGTTAGGGTTAGAGCTATGGTTAGGGTTAGGGTTCAAGTTAAGGTCAGCGTTAGGGCTTAGGGTTAGGGTTCGGGTTGCTGTACGATGTAAAGTTAGAACTATTTCAGAATTCGGGTTATGGTTAGGGTTGGATTTAGGGTTAGAGCTAGGGTAAGGGTTAAGGTTAGCGGCTTAGGGGTTAGAGCTAGGGTTGGGGTTAGGGTTAGGGATTAGAGCTAGGGTTAGGGTTAGGGTTAGGGGTTAGAGCTAGGGTTGGGGTTAGGGTTAGGGGTTAGAGCTAGGGATAGGGTTAGGGTTAGGTTTGTGGTTAAGGTAAGCGTTAAGATTTAGGGTTAGGGTAAGGGTTGGAGTTAGGGATCCGGTTGCTGTACGATGTAAAGTTAGAACTATTTTCAGAATAACGGTTAGGGTTAGGGTTGGAATTAGGGTTAGAGCTAGGGTTAGGGTTAGGGTCAAGGTTAGCTTTAGGGGTTAGGATTAGGGGTTAGAGCTAGGGTTGGAGTTAGGGTTAGGGGTTAGAGCTAGGGTTAGGGTTAGGGTTAAGGGTAGCGTTAGGATTTAGGGTTAGGGATTAGAGTTAGGGTTGGGGTTATGGGTTAGAGCTAGTTTTAGCGCTAGGGTTAAGGTTAGTGTCAGGACTTAGGGTTAGGGGTTAGAGCTAAGGTTGGGGTTACCAAGCCTGACATTTAAGACATTAAAGAAAATTCTTGGATTCGCGTTATTACCGCTAAATTTTTATATTCAAAATTTGAAAATCAGTTAGGCCACTTCAACTTGATTATTCTGTCCATCTCAGTTGGATACCATGTTCTTCCCTTGCTTCCTGTTTATATGTAATTTTGAGAATTTTATCAGTCACTATCCTTTTCTCTCAATTGTGGTTTCCCATCTCAAATACTGTAGACCTTATTGTTATCTGGTATGCAATAAGCCAACTCTTAATTTCTAACATTTTCATGTAGGATTTTTAGTTTAAACATATTTTATTTGCAGAAAATATGCAAAAGGGATAAGACACAAGTTACACTAACTTATGAAGTCTTCTCCCGTTATACAATATATTACATTAATATTTTTGCATGCAAATCATACAAGATAATATAGAATTATTACTAATTAATGATTGTATAAACATACAAAGAAAAAAGGAAGAAATGGTGTGATGTGATGTGTGTGGATCTATGGAGGATTTTAATATAATTTTTTAAACAACAAGGAATCTTTCTGACTTTTTAATATAATCAAACACGCTTTGAAATATTGATTCATTTTCATGATCTGAAATTAAGTTGCTGCCACACGTTAAAAGTTCCAAATTCAAATAGCAATCATCAGGTAACCAGCTAAGATTATAAAATAGACGTAGACGTATGTTTATATATCGGGGACATTCAAAGAAGAAATGATAGGAATCCTCCCTACCGTGACCACATAGACATGACGGGTCTGACACAATATTTACTCTGAAAAGGTCATAATTAAGGAATGAAGCAGAACATCTAAGTTGTGTAAGAATAATATTTAGTTTCCGTGGTCCGAAAGAATAGTATTTTGGAACAGAAATATCTCCAAATTTCAGTTTTTTCAATTCATTCTTGAATTTTGATATTGATTCCATTTTACGCAGTGACAAATCAAGACTATTCCACTGCCTAATCGTGGAAGGGATAAAAGAATCAGTTGTTACTGAGAGTCTGCAAAAGGGTACAATTATATCATCACCATTTCTTAACGGATAAATTGTAGTCGTTTGTAAAGTCGGTGGTATTAATTTACTGAGATAATCGGGTGTATTATCATGTTGAATATTATAAAACATTTGTAATTTGCGTCTTTTCCTTCTCTCTTGTAAAGATTCCCAACCAAGTTCTTTGTAAATTTTATCTTTTTTGGTAAATGTGCTGACTCTGTAATCACATTTAAAGAAATTAAAGTAGGTACGTTGCTTTTTATCTTTTCAAATTGCGCATTATAATCGTCATTTATGGATGGTGACATGTAGTAACTTCACAAGACTTAAGTAAGTTTCAGTAATTTTCAAATCAACTATATATATTTGGATTTCAGTTATTGTGAGGAAATTTAGAGGAATTGTCCTTTTATTTACACGTATTCAGAATAGGACTTCAGTTGTGCGTGATATGAATAGGACGGTCTGCAAAGAACGCAAATATTTAAGTTAAGAAGTAGGTTAAAATAAATATCTCTCTAATTTTCATGCATTTAATCCTTCCAGACTTGTTGCCTAAATATTACTCTATAATCCTACGTTGATTAAATTTTCTGCGTGGTAATTCTGACCAACTTGATCAGAATAGGATTCCTGTATTCTTCATTGAAATCATTCTTAACTATTTTCTAAAGTACAATTAAAGTACTGAACAGTTAAATTCTTAATTTTAATTAGGTTGCCAAGCTCGCTTTTAAAGTTTACATATTAAATCACAATTCATTTACAATACGGTCACCCTATATGCTGAGACATAGAATGCAGCGTGAACAACTGAACAATTTGGTCATTAATAATGTTAATCTTTCGTCTGTAATCCTGTAAACGTAAAAAATCCATTTAGATATCATAACGTTTTCATGTTCCCTCATTTAAATATATTTAAATAACAATACTTTAAACATCCTAAAGGTAAAACGTTTAGCGCATATATAAAGACGTAAGTTTGATATGTTTCATTTTAAATTAATCAGAACATCATTGTACCCTCCATTGTTTTCCATCTATATTCATGTAAATGTAAGTACACCATTTCAAAACATGAGACGTTTTTAAACTAAAACTCAGGTAAATGACAAAATATCATTTTGCGTGGTTGTTTTCAAATTCAGATCAACCAAAGACCATCTAAACACGTATGTAGTCGAAACATAAAATGGTTTTCATCCATGATTATGTAAATGTAGAAACGTCATTTTGACTATTTTTTTCACCTCAAACATAAAATCTTCGGCTCTTTTACGTATCTCTACACGGACCTTCTGTCGCCTGGAAAAACGGATGTACTATTATCGTTCTCGAAAACTAAAAAATCAATCATGCAAACTCAATACGTATAAATGTACTGACGCTGTACTCCCATTTAAAGAAATTAAAATATTAATGCTATAGGTAAGTTGCTTTTCATCTTTTCAGATTACAAGTTATGATCGTCATTTAAAGGATGGTGACACGTAGTAACTTCACCAGACTTGAATAAATTTCAGTTAATAGGGAATTTTCAAATCAGCTTTATATTTGGATTTCATTTACTGTGAAGGAATTTAATGGAATTGTCCTTTCCTTTACACGTATTAACAGGACTAGTTAATTAACACTCCTCCAGCTGTAGTGCAAATTATGACTTGAATTAGACAAAAGCCGAATAATCTGGTCTGTGAAGAACGCAATTATTTAAAATAACAGGTAAGTTAAGTATATTTTATTTAATCTTTCCTTATTTGTTGGCTTAATATTAATCCATAACCATATGTTGATTGAATTTTCTGCTTTGTATTTCTCACCAACTTGTTCAGAGTACGATTTTTATTTTTCATAGAAATCAATCAACTATTTTCCAAAGAATTACTGTTGTAATTCTCAACAGTCGATGGTTTAGTTGTTAATTTTAATTAGCCCATCAAGCTCGCTTTTGAATTAAATATATTATAATTCATCGGAAAATTTTAAGATAGTAAGCCTACATAATGCAACATATACTGTAGCATGAACAACTAAACAATTCGGTCATTAATGTTACTTTTTCATATATAATCATGTAAGTGTAAATATGCCATTTGGGCATCATAACGTTTTGGTGTTCTCCTTTCAAATGTATTGAAATAACAACAATTTAAACATCCGAGGGTAAAACGTTTAGCGTATATGTAAAAATGTTAGTTTGGGATTTTCCAATTTAAATCAATCGAAACATCATTGTACTTTCCTTTGTTTTCCATCTGTATTCATGTAAGTGTAAATACACCATTTCAAAACATGAAACGTTTTTTACTTAAAACTCACGTAAATGAAAAAATATCATTTTGCATGGTTGTTTTCAAATTCAGACCTGTAATCGAAACGTAAAATGGTTTTCATTCATGATAACGTCATTTGGACCATTTGTTTTTTCTTTTTTACCTCAAACCAATCATCTTTTTCTCTACACGGACATTCTGTTACCTGGAAAAACCGGACTGTCCGGAAAAGGGTACTACTACTGTTCTCAAAAACTAAAAAATCATGCAAACAATACGTCTTCTGTACTGACTTTGTACTCTCATTTAAAAAACTTAAAATAGTAATCCTACAGGTAAGGTATTTTTTATCGTTTCAAATTACAGGTTATGATCGTCGATTAAAGGATGTTAACATATAGTAACTTCACCAAACTTAAATAAATTTTAGTTAATAGGGAACTTACAAATCAACTTTATTTATGAATTTCGGTTATTGCGATGAAATTTAGAGGAATTGTCCTTTAATTTACACGTATTCAGAACAGGACTAGTTAATTAACGTCCCTCCAGCTGTAGTGCATATTATGACTTGAATTATATAAAAACCAAATAACCCGGTCTGCGAAGAACACAATAATTTAACCTAACCTTAACCTAGATCAAGAATATATTTTCTACTTTATATTCATTTAATCCTTCTAAACTTGTTGGCTATATATTAATCCTTAACTATATGTTGATTGAATTTTCTGAATGGTATTTCCCACCAATTTGTTCAGTAGGATTCCCGTATTCTTCATTGAAATCATTCTTAACTCTTTTCCGAAGAATTACATTTATATTTCTCAACAATCGACGCTTTAGTTCTTAATTCCAATAAGCTCGTCAAGCTCGCTTTTAAATTAAACATATTTTACTATAATTTATCGGAAAATGTAAAATTTTATGCATTCAGTAAGCCTATATACTACAGCGTGAACTAATGAACAATTCGATCATTAATTATGTTACTTTTTCATCTTTTATCATGTAAAAATTTCTTTATGTTTTCATGTTCTCCTTTCAAATGTATTGAAATAACAACACTTTAAAATACCTAAATATAAAACATTTTGCTTATATGTTAAATGGTCAGTTTGTCATTTCCATTTTTTCAAAACAATATACCGACCAGTGTTTTCCATATATATATATATCCATGAAAAAAGGTACACCATTTCAAAACATGAAACATTTTTATATAAGATCAACGAAAGATACAGTAGTCAAATTCAGTCATGTAAAAGTAAATCGCTTTTTTTTTGGGGGGGGGCGTGTTTTTTTGGTTGTTTTTTTTTTCAACCTCAAACAAGCTGATTTTTTTTATGTTACAAAGTCTTTTTAAGATTATCCGACGTTTTATATAAGCGTTTCGGTTTCGACGGACAGTGAAAAATGATTTTTATTAGTCCTTAAAAAAATCTAGATCTGCTAGGTCCGCGATTTAAGTAAACAGACGTAAAATTCATTTTAAAAGTCATTTTGTCATATTATGCTTACACGTACATATTTGCAATTATTTCAAGGCATATATTTATATATTTGAAAAGCGGACAGCACAATGTATACTGTAAATGAATTTGTCGTCCTACTGTATCTCGTACCGTGCTTCTGTAAATTTGTATATACATCCGTATATTAGCCCTATTAAGTTATCTTTAATTGAGCACATTTACATACCAAATTATGATAGTTTATCAGATTTTAATATTAATGACGGTACACCAACGGATTCTTTAAAATATACAGTACATTACAAGGTAGAGGTCGGAACAAAGAAATGACGTCTAAGGGTGAATGGTTGAATGATAAAATGTGTTAAATGCAGTTTTTTAATATGGCATTAAGGTATTTCTCATTGAAATGTTTACTAATCAGGAAAAAAAAAGTTTAAATATTTTCAGAATTTTGATCGATCCGTCATTAAAAAAGTAAGTTAATGCGTTTTTTATTGAATCTAGATATTTAATGTTTTCTTTCACATTTCCAAATGTTCGGAATATTGTGATGTCATCACTCACCCTTTGTTCAAATACTGAACAGATGTCAAAATTGACACATTTACAAGGACAATCCTTTTTTTTTCCTTATTAGTAATTAACCGTGAAATTTATATAAAAAGTCAAATTCTGCTCGCATTCCACATACGACAGTTTGAAAGCTGTCAGTTTTTATGTATTGTAAATCCGTTGTTGTGTCTGAATTACCGATAATAATCTGTTTGAACGTTTTAAGGTAAGTTCTTTAACATAAGACTATTGACGGTGGATCGCGTAAGATCAAGACGCTATTGTACTCTCGTCATGATACCTTAAAAGTCTATCAGCCATTTTGTTGTACTAAAAGCAAAGGAAAAATGAACCATAAAAACACAACAGAAATAGCACAATGTTGGTATTAGACAGATCCCGCAGTGAAACTGCATATTAAAGTAACATAAATCATGTATCGCTTCTTCTTTTAAAACACATCAAGAGTCTGAGGTAATATTTTATGCTGGAAATGACACATTTTTACCTTGAAGGGACGCCTATACTGGCATTGCAATTGAGCTAGTGATACGGATGTAAAGAGTTAGTGTAGATAGTCGGGCATGTATCTGGACATTGAGTTATTACTATTCTTGACTTGGAAAACTATTTACTTGTTACATGTATATTAATTCCAGATAAAATGTGTATCTAGAATAACATGTTATAAATTTCCATCGGATTGTGCTACTATTGATGCATTGTAGAGGCTCACTTCGCCAAAATCAACCCCGAAATATCATGTATCTACAGTCTAAAACGGTAAAGTAAATCAGTCTTAACCATTTGAGAAACTTACTTTTTACTTACTGGACATGATTATGAAAAAGGGCCACTGTACGCCCATCTCTACTTAGTCTGTGTAAAAGTAGCTCTAAGTTAGTAGTAGTTTTAAATAAGATTTTGCACGATTGTCTGTCTTGCTTGCGTAGTTAATAATAATCCGTGAAAGGTAAAAAATCACAGAAAACCTTCAATATATGTTCTTCAGCTCAAAATCATGCATCTACAAAAATATATAGGTCAAAGCTGAGGAAAGTAATTCTCAAAATAAAACATTTTTGGGTATTTAAAAAAAATTCTACTCTAAGTTATAATGGCCATCTTTGATGGACAATTAAGGTACCTAACACAAGTTTGAAGCAGCACCAATCAAGGATCATTCCAGCCAAGCTTGATTAAAATTGGTCCAATAGTTTTACAGAAGATTTTTATTTATGCCTTATTTTCATAACTGACCCAATATCAATAGAAGTTCAAAGTTCACAGATAAACATACAATGTATGTTTAACAGCTCATAATCATGCATC
>JAOXYJ010191654.1:0-10482 GCA_028566555.1 Lithophaga nigra
TGTATCATTTGATAAGTTCGTAATGGCCGATATTATATTTTGTAGATATCACGAAGAATAAAACCGTAACTTTGAAAGATATATATGAACGCGGGGTTTGGTCGTTGCCATGTTCGACGTCATGACGTAAATAAGTTCGGAGTTATCTCCACTTGACCAAAATCTTGTCAAATCTACTTAACATACCCGCGATCTTAGGCAGTGCATTAGCTTTTCAGGGTGTTAAAATCTCCATATATCTAGGAGTATAAACCTATACAACTGATATCCTTCTTCTCTCTACATTGAAAAACTAGATGCTTGATTGGTGGAGCCTGATGCTCACCTGATATTGAGCCAAAAATTGAAACAAAAATTAAATTGCACAAAGTGACCATTATATATGATTGTTTTTTTTTATATAGTACCTCCCATTAGAAGTTTCATGTCAAATATTATTCCATTAGGTCAAGTGATTTCAGAGAAGATTTTTTTATGTATCAGCCCACCAGAAACAAAAATTGTCCAAGGCGGCCATGTTTTTTGTCGGTTCATGACAAAATAAGGAAATTTTATAAGGGCATATCACATAGATGCAACTTCTTTAATATTATTCCATTTGGTCAAGCTGTTTCAGAGGAGATTTTTTTTAGTATCAGCCAGGCAGAAACAAGAATTGTTCATGGTTTCCATGTTTTTTGTACTAACGAAATGAGGAAACTTTATAAAAGGACCTCTCATAGATGTTTCCTGTCAAATTTAAATACATGTTGCCAAGCAGTTTCAGATGAGATTTGTTAATGGGCAAATTTTATAAAAGAACTCGCATATATGTTTCCTGTCAAATATTATTACATTTGGCCAAGCAGTTTCAGAGAAGGAGATTTTTATGCATCAGCCAATCACAGGAGGGCCATGTTTTTAGTCCAATTGGCACAAAATGAGCAAATTTTATAAAGGAGCTTCATACACAGATGCAACCTGACGAACCTGGCGAGGTTACCTATAGGGAACGGTTCCCGAGGGAGAAGTCCATTATATTTTTAGTACATAACATGGTGTGAATAACAACAGTAAATGTCATGCGCAAAGTATAGTGCCCGTTGTCAAGTATAGTCTTCCCGTCGTCAAGGATCGAATGTCATGCACGAAGTATAGTACCCGTTGTCAAGTAGTCTTCCCGTGTCAAGAATCGACATGTACTGTTCAGATTTAGTTCACAGTGATTGTCCAATGAAAATTAAGGATTTTTTTGTGTTATGTACTAATACTAAATAGTGACCCTAACAAAATTTGTGCATTATGACCCAAGGTTGTGCAGATTTTGACTTTCAGCAAGGATTATTACTATAGTTTTTTTAATTTTCACATACTTCTCATCAGTACAGCAAAAAGTAAAAAAATGTCATTTAATTTTTTTTTCGCATGCAGCCACATATGCTTTGAGTAGGAGATTTTAGAGAAAAACTTCATACTTTGTACAAAAGCTTTATTTACCATACCTTTGTACAGAAGTAAAAATGTTTCTATGACTATAGTAATTCAAATTAATTGATAGAAATAAAATTTCACCGAAAATTAAAGGGTTGCCACAGACACGACAGACAAAGGCTTAGTTTTGGTCTTGTTTAATGTTTTTTTCTCTCCTGAAGAAAAAATATTGTGGACAAGAATGATACTCCTTATAACAACCCATTATCTATAATGTTCTTTAGTGAAAAAAATCTACTTTTCAGATTTACAATATATTGGTGAAAAAAAAATGCTATAAGCCTGTCATTCCTTTAATACTCACATGCAATTACCGGCATAATCATGGTTTATTCCCACCCTTTATTCCGTCATATACATGTGTTTATATAGAAAAGTGTCTTATATACTAATCAATGTTTAGTCCCACAATATGGGGAAAATATGGAATTTAACACTGAGGGTGGGACTAAACCTTGATTAGAATATGACACTTTTCTATATAAACATATATGTATGACGGAATAAAGGGTGGGAATAAACCATGATTATGCCCAATTACCTTGGTGAAATCTTGACAACAGTCTTTGTTTGTCTTTGTGTTA
This sequence comes from Lithophaga nigra, assembly GCA_028566555.1. Lineage (NCBI taxonomy): Eukaryota > Metazoa > Mollusca > Bivalvia > Mytilida > Mytilidae > Lithophaga > Lithophaga nigra. The sequence goes on from JAOXYJ010191654.1 coordinate 2,055, forward strand.
TGGTGTTGTTTTTTATATCTATATTCATGATAATATTCAGGTAGAAGGAGTGTAATTTTAAAAATTCACATTTTATTTATTTGGGGCGATTTAGATCTTTTCAAGAGAAGTAGAATTCCAAACTTGTTAAAGCCCTCGTGAAGACTTGTGATATAAATTCCCTGTGTTTGTCTTATTGATGGAGTTAAATTGTGGCTTTTGGTCTCCTTGACACTTACTCCATATCTTTTAATTTTTATATTCGATATTTAAGAAATGTTTTATTTTTTCATTTTTTTTTTTGGCCCAACATGCTAAATAGAAAAGATGGCTCAATATGCACGCAAATTATATCTAAAAAGAATGATTCAGACCTTGCATTTACTGTAGGCTTCTTTTCCCAGTTCAAGGGTTAATGGTGTGCCAGAAACCTAAAAAATAGAATATAGTAGTCGGGTTTTTTTTAATGAAATATGAATTTTTAGGGCAAAATTGAGGTAGCAATTGCAAAATAGCAATAAACACCAAAACTTCAGGTGTAAAAACTATGTTAGACAAGGCAGATATTTATTTCAACATTCAAATATATTGTTAATACTGTTCTATATAATAAATTTACTGTTATTAAATTATCAGTAAATAAAACTAAGGAGTTATCTCCCTGATGTAAAGCTCTGTCATGGAATGGTTCTTTGGCTTTCTTTTTTTTTTTTTTTTGGTAATTTTGGCTATGTGTATTCATACTTTTTGATTATTATTGGATTTCCCAAGTTTTGTGTTTAGCTCTGCTGAAGAGGAATTATTTTCCGAAATGGCCATACAGGGCACTAAATTTGATATGTTCCAAAGATATTTAAAAAAAATATGCTTTAAAATCTGATGTCAGAACCTTATAATTTTTCAATTACACAAACTATGAAATTAGCAGATATGATTAGCATTATATCTTTGTTATGGTATTTATTGTTTTGTTACATGTATATGTGTGATAATGTTCAGATAGAAGGACACAAGTTTTATTTATTTGGGGATATTTTGAGCTTTTTTATAAGGAATGTAATTCTGTCCTTGTTGAAGGCCTTGTGGAGACCTCTGGATTTGAAAACATCGATTCAATGGATTATATTTAAACAATACTTTTAATGACATATCAGTTTCAGTTACTTTTGGCCCTTTCACTTGTCAAAAAATGCTAGATATACATATTTTATTTTTGCTCTTCAATAAAATCAAAACAGATACCGCACAATCTTACTTTTAAGACCTAATTTGACCCTTGTTTCAAAACACATTATGAATATTAAACATTCAATCCAAACTGTTACTTTTATACATAAAGGATCGTAATGATAAAATTTGATAAGAATTAAATGGTCAACTTGAGGACAAAAAATATCAACTGAATTTCTTTTTTTTAAATGATCATTTATGATTAGTTTTCATTGTCGCTATCTGTTTGGTTACAATTGCTTTGAAAGGCGGCCTCAGAAACTGAAAGCAGTAAACTGGTTTATCAGTAAAATAAGTTGATTTCAATATTGCAAATCATGACAGTGATCTTTTTCAGAAAATAAAAAACTTATTTCTGTTATTTCTTCAAAAAAGGATTACAGACTTCCCAAAACTTGCTGACTAGTTGTCAGACATTCGGATTGATAGACTTGAAGGATTTGTCGGACCGAAAGACATTTTGCTGGTTCGAAAAATAAACATTAAATAACCATATTCACAACTGGGATTTTTATATGTATTGAATATATTTAAATATATTCAATTCTTAAACCACTGATCAGCTTCTTATTGAAATTAATGATAACTGGGGTATTGGAGGAATTTATATATAATCATATTTGTTATCATTGTATTTTGATCTGTTTTAATGAATGAAATCTTAGTAAACATAAGTAAATATGGAAATTTAACATCATGAGACATGATAAAATTAAGGAATGACAAGATAAATTTTTTCTATGCGAGTAATAGAAAATGTTGCTTCCACCAATTAAAAAGGCCTTACACCTGAAATTAATATATCAAAAAACAAAGCTCACCAGTTCAAGGATCTTGAGGCTTAAAAAAATTCCTAGGCATAAAATAATTCCTCTGCTCCCCAACATAGCAAGAAGTGTGTTGAGGATAAAATCTTAATCTGTCCATATATGAGGGAGGGGACTATCGTTTGCAAGTAGCCAATAATCTAAAAGGCTCATATGGCTCAGAGATTTGGATATCTGATTTCAAGATTAAACTAGAAAACGTAGATACCTTACCATTTGAAAAAATACAAAATATGATAATGAAAAATGTACTTGGTGTTCATGGTAAGACTTCAAATTTAGCAGTACATGCAGAATTAGAGGATGGTTTCCACCCTGCTTTAAAATATTTAAATTAATGTTTAGTTACTATATTAGATTGGAAAGTTTGCAACAAAACGACTGCAATAATAATATGCATGATATATTACATTCAGCATACGAGGAAGACAAAACTATGGAGAATTTAAACCTCCCCTCTTGGACAAAAAATGTATATCAATTCAAATCAATTTTTAACTTACAATCACTTGATATTACAACTTCAGAATTTAAAGATAAAATTCAGTCTTTCTATTCCAATAAAATTAATACTCAGTTATCCCATATCAGGGAAACCGAATCAGGAAAACTCCGATGTTATAGTAAAATATATAATGGCTTTGAATTACATAAGTATATGGAGTTTAACCTAAGTAAAAACTTACGCTCAAACTTATCAAAACTTAGAATGAGCGCTAAAAAAAAAGACATTCCTTAGCTATAGAAACAGGAAGATATAGTCGACCCTTTAGACAAGCGGACCAAAGATTCTGCAAATATTGCCCAAATATAGTTGAAAATGAAATGCATTTTGTTTTGCGATGTACTGGGCTATCAGCTATTAGGGATAAGTATACTAACTTGATGAATAACAAAAACAGATTATCCGAGGAGGAATTCATTAAAACCCTCCTCAACCCCAAAACCCTACAAGAAGCCAAAATTATTTGTACATTTCTAAAAGAAATGTTCTTAAAACGAGATACAGACTTTAAAAACTCGTAAGTCTTTTCCTCCTCGTGTGCTGTTTAATATATTTGATATATTATTTACTTTTATGTTTGTATGTATATTTCCTCTGAATGTTAGGTTTTTTACTTGGATTACACATCACATGTTCTTTATTAACTGTGCTCAATATCCAATAAAGTTATTTGATTTGATTTGATTTGAAAAGGAGACAAATAATTTATGTACATATATGCTCCACCCAAATGCTGTTTACATGTAAGAGTCACTGTTAATAGGCCGATTTTGAAATGACAGTTTTACAAGTAAAATACATTGAAAGTTGTGGTATTGTTAGTATTCGTCTCTTTAGTTTTTGTGCAAACTTTTACCTGAAACTTAACCCTATTGAAATAAAAATGTAAAGGGACTCATATATTTGACAAATATTTTACTAATAAGTTTTTCATCAACAGTTAAAACAATAATACTAAAACATTTTACAATATGTGACTTTTGGTAAGATGGATACAAGGAGAGAAATTATGTTAACCAAATCAAGCCATCTGCTGAGGATAATATATTTTCTCAAGGGTTGATCATACCTTGCACGTACTGATATCAGGTCTTTAACTCTTATATTGAATACTTGAACTGGAATAATTATAACTTATAGCCCCACTCCAAAGGAGGGGGAAGGGGGAGGGGGTCAAATGAAAATGAGGTCAAGGTCAAGTGACACCTGACAGACTGACATGTACACCTTCCAATGTATCTGCATACCAAATATAGTTCACCTATCCCTTATAGTTACTGAGAAACGGATTTAACCACGAAAATGTGATGCAAGTCACTGGACCGTGAAAATGAGGTCAAGGTCAAGTGACACCTGCCAGACTGACATGTACACCTTCCAATGTATCTGCATACCAAATATAATTCACCTATCCTTATAGTTACTGAGAAACAGACCTAACAACAAAAATGTGACGCAAGTCACTGGACCATGAAAATGAGGTCAAGGTCAAGTATCATATGACAGACAGACGCGTCATACTTTAAGGTGTCTATATACAAAATATGGATGGTCTAGGTCTTCAACCCTCCGAGATATAAAGCTTTATTCAAAAAGCTAACGCCGCCGTCGCCGGAAAGCTATACCTATGTCTCGCCTCCAGCGACTATTCGCCGCAGGCAAGACAATAATGAATAATACACTTTAATATGTATATATATATACTATTTACATGACAGAAGAGACAAACAGTTAATGTTTTATCAGCAAAAGATATTTTTATCCAAATTTTGTAAGGCAATTACAGATTTGTAGCTTGTTTTTATCTTTGATAAAGGAAAACCACTGACCAATATATAGTCAAAAAAAGATATAAATGTTATTTTTTTTTGTTACTTTATTATTTCTTACCAGATTAGATTTCACGAAAAATAAAATTTTCTACCAAACTACACTCTGGTATAAATAAAGCTTGATGTTTTGTGTACAACAGTTCAGTTTTTTTTTTACAATTTATGGAAATAGTGTGATAATTGATTTCCTGCCTCTCTTTGAAGTTGATATTTTTTTATCATCAACTTTACTGAAATGTCTCAAATTGTAAGGAGTATCTGGAGTGTTACCAGAGGGTTTAAATATCCACTCTCCCTTTTCAGGAGTGACAATATCACTGTTATTTTTCTTCGAAAATGATGTGGATGGTTTGGCGGGACTTTCACTAGATGGCTCAAACATCCATTCATTATTAAACTCCATTGTCAAAATCTGTGGCTTTGGTAAGCACTGTCAGACCAGGTATTTTCTCAGTTATTTCCATTTTTCCTTCTTCTGTCACTTCACAATCAATTAGGAGCAACAACTTCATTTTTTCAGATATCCATAGCATGATTTAAGATCATCATTGTTTATAATTGAATCTGATACATTAAGATATTCCAAATTAGAACCCGCTTGTACCAAATCATGAAACTCGGATCCATTTAACACTATTCCATTTGCAATATCCAGTTTTGTCATATACTTGCAACAAGGAACAATTTTTAAGACCCCAGCTACACTAATGACTGGAAGTTCTTCAGCAGCTCCAACTACTAATTCCTTCAAGAAGGAAAGTTTACAGATTGTATCTACAGATACATCACTAATAAAAGGACAATCATTAATCCATAAAGTATGTAAATTATGAGCCCTTTTTAATATATTGCACAAATATTCATCACTGAATCGCGTATGCGCAACATTAAGGATTCTAAGGGTTTCAAATTTTCTCTGCAAAAATTGTGAAAAGTTGCCTGTAATCCAAATACAACGAAATAAATTTAGAGTTTCTAAGTATGTAGCCTTTGATAATAGTTTATGTAGATGGGAGTCTTTAATATATGTTGAATTGTTTATTACAACATCTTTTAATAAAACGGGATGAAATGCATTTTCATAAAGGTATCTGCAAACACCACACAATTTTGCCAACTCTTTGACAGTAAGATATTGGAGGATTTCTAGAAGTAATTCCAGTGGGAGAAGAAGAATCATCTTCAAAGTCACATTTTGAATTGAAATCAAAATTTCACTCAGTTAACAAGTATCTGTGTATATAATAGCATACTGTCCATTCAAAGATTCAGTCTAATGAAATATGAAATTGTCTCAGTTCTGTATGCACATCTTAAAAACTGAGAGTTGATTGTATGAAAATCAGCATCTTAGAGAATACTTTATAATGCTGATGGTTATGAAAACCATATCACATTCATTTGACCTATAAAGATTGTTTTGTATATTCTTATCTAATAAAGCAGGTTAGATAATGAACTCATCAGCATTTCAGAGAATACTGAGTAATGCTGATGTTTATGAAAACCACATTATGTTGGGAAAATTTTTCATTTATAGCAAGTTTTTATACGACCCAGCCCTTTATTTTTTTTAAATATTACTTTTGGCATATTAGTCCCTGCTATTAAAAGAGTACCATGTCAACTGCAGAACTGCTGAAGTGGCCTAGCTATGTTGAGAGGGACAACATGACTATATAGCACTATATTGATAATTTTTTGTGAATTTTGTGGAGAGTGGCCTGTGTTGATATGGGGATAGGTCTGACAATGAAGTGACCATAAGATCTTTCTTTAGGGGACAAATATATAAAATATTTCCGTTTAAATTACTGTGTCAGAGATCCCAAGCACTGTTCTATATTCCATGTTTGCAGTTGCATTTAAAATGTAACTATAGGAATAGGTGTTTTAGTAAAATATACATCTCCCCTTTCCTGTGTGACATTCTGTTCATGGGATTATACAGTAATGACAGTATGTTAAATGTTTTAATACAGTTCTTAATTTGTGTTGTGTTCATGTTTGATATTCTTTTTATAGGAAATACAGTATGTTTGATGTTTTAGTACTATTTCAAGTTTGTGTTTTAAAACAAATAAAAATACATGCACATGTTAACTTGGTGATAATTATGAGTGCAAAGTTTTATTTTAATCCAATATTAAGTGTTATAAAATGTGCTTAGAAACCATAGACCCTATATTGTACTGAATTTTCTAAGTCATGAAGGGCCATAAGTCTTGGAGAAAAATTGTTGATCATCACAAGAAAAGGACTTGCATATGTTTATACATATATGATGATCATCAATCAATGTGTCAAGTTTTATTTCAATTCAGTGTATAAACATGTCAAAGAATATGCATTCTCAAAATTCTGTTATAGACAGACAGGACAAAAACAATATGTTTCAGGAGGAGACATAATAATTCCAATCTCATATGCTTTATAAAGCCAAGGAAGACTAAGGATGGACCACATAAAATGACCTTCCAACCCCCATTTTTTACCAAGGCAGTAGAGGGAGGACAAAAAAAGAATTATTTGACAAACATTATCGAAATTTGTCATGTCATCACAACTCTGTTTTTGTACTCTGATAGAGGAAAGCTGCAATAATCATATTACAAACATTTCCAGTCGGAAACCTAGTTGACCGAGAACAAAAGAAAAGAACTCTTCAATCATGTAGGGTAAAAAAGGTGTACGGTTTTATTTACCTTTGTAACTATGGCTTCAAAAAGTTGATTAAGTACTATTTTTGTGTAATTTTTAATAGAAGATTTCAAGATTAACAAATTTTGATTTAGTTCGACACAAAAAATCCAGTCTCGCTATTCTCATATTGGTATGAATGGGGGAAATTGTCAAAATAGTGGTCTCCTTTAAAAGTGCAACGTTTTTTGGTATATTTTTTAAAAATTCCAAAAAAAAATCCCAGAAAAAACGAATAATTTTTCTTTCTGTTGAACCTACCCTCAAAGTGGCACGAAAATTTTTCGATTTTATATTTTAAAATAAAAAGTGACAAATTTTGGCGGGAGTTTGTACGTTTGTAAATCGAACCGGCCTTTTTTCTTACCTTCGAGAACACAATCTCATTGAATATTCGTTATAGTGATATCAAAAGCAGTTTTATTGTAATGGCATAAGTAACTTTAATGCTACGAAAACGTCGAAATGCCCATCGAACACACGGACGCATTTCATTTGGGCGGATTTTGAAAAATTCAGTTTTTTCATTTGGGCGGAATTATTATACAGGTAAATTTATATTTGTGCCACTAAAATGATAAGAAAATTCCTAGTTATATATTGTAGGAAATAAAAATAAATAAAAAATAAAACAAATAAAAATATAAAACAATTCGTTAATGGTAGTTCTGAACTCGAATTCTGTTTTTATTTTCTACTTTCTGAACATAGTTCACTATGCATGTAGGCACCCAGTTAAATGCCAAGATGGATCGACGTTATAAGATAATCACAAACAAATAAAGGTAAAAAGTGTCTTGCATTTGATGGATTTACATTTACATGGATTTAGAGTAGATGCAACATTGACATCTGGGGATGTAAGTTATATACTAGTATTAGAGATGTTCACGCAGTACGTGTAAAGCATATGTGCGAACTGACGCAAGTGAGCTAACTATTATTTCAACAACAAGTTCAATCTACAATGTACATCAAAGTTCGTGCATTGAACAACGAATCGACTGAAAAGGCATGTAATTATAAGAAAATAATAGTTATAAGATCGTTTTTTAATACCAAAATACAGGTAATTTTTAAAGTTTCAACACAAATGAGAAAAAAAAAAATCCGCCCAAATGAAATACGACTTTCCGCTCAAATGAAAGATTTTTTCCGCCCAAATGAAATAGTCATCCGCCCAAATGAAAAACTACCGAACACACCATGCAATTTTTCACTAAAAATTTATTATCTCCTCTTGATCTTCGTTGACAACGGAGGTTTAAAAGTGCAACGCTTTTTTGGTATATTATTTAAAATATTATTTTATATTTTTATTGAAACAATCATAACAGGATCTTTCGATTTCAAAC
>JAOXYJ010191764.1:0-10481 GCA_028566555.1 Lithophaga nigra
ACGGTCTATGAGGAAATTGTTTGTATCAAGCTAATTCAAAATTTCATCTTGAAATTCAGAACAGGCAAAAATTTATTTTTTTAGTTTTCATTGACATCTATGTTTTCTTAGAAGACCTTTAAAGATATTCCCCATAGGGTCCATCTCGGTGGCAGCTATCTTGGATTTTCGATCGGCAAAACAAACATCAGTTTTCTAGAGGACCATCCACAGAACATTTCTGCAATGAAACATTTTCATTGACATCTATGATTTCTAAAAAGACCTTTGAAGATATTCCTCATAGGGTTCAATGTTAAACTATGTTCCTCGATGACAGCCATCTTGGATTTCCGATCGGCAAAACAAACATCAGTTTTGTAGAGGGCCATCCAATGAACATTTCTGCAATGAAATATTTTCATTGACATCTATGGTTTCTAAGAAGACCTTTTAAGATATTCCCCATAGGGTCCAACGTACAACTATGTCCTTCGGTGGCAGCCATCTTGGATAATCTGATCGGCAAAACAAACATCAGTTTTCTGGATGACCCGCCATCCACAGCATTTCTACAATGAAACATTAACATCAATGGTTTCTGAGAAGAAGACTTCTGAAGATATTCGTCACAGGGTCCAATGTTAAACTATATTCCTCGGTGGCGGCCATCTTGGATTTTCGATAGGCAAAACAAACATCAGTTTTCTAGAGTGCCATCCAAGGAACATTTCCTGCAATGAAATATTTTCATTAACATCTGTGGTTTCCAAGAAGACCTTTGAAGATATTCCCTATACGGTCCAATATTAAATTGTTTCTCGATGGCAGCCATCCTGGATTTCGGATCGGCAGAAAAGGTTTCTGACAGCTATATTGAATTTCTGATCCGCACAAAAAACATAAAAGTTTGTAGAGGGCACTCCAAGGAACTTTCCTGCTTAGTTTGTTTCAAATCTGTCATTGAAAACTATAACAAAGATGCAACCAACAATATTTAATTTTCTATATTTATTATCTAAGAAAACAAACAAACAGTTATGTACAGTATATGAAATCACTGGCCTTAGTTCAATTATTGTTCCACAAACTGTCAAACTGAATGTTCCATATAGTTCCAGTAGAAAATTCCAGAAGTCAATATAATCCAAGTGTTGAAGAATTGTTCACACGGTAAACGGTAAAGTTCTAATAGATGTAAACATTTCTTATAATCTTCAGTGAATATAAATCCCAAAACAAAGTTTAAATCCAGACAATTAAAAGTTCAACAAGGATTAACTCCAAGTAATTTTATGTATCCAATTTAAGCAGACTGGCTGAAATGTCTGGAAGTCCACTATTTATACGTCCTGAAATTCTGGAAATTATATCCAAGTTGGAGAACCATTCAAATCAGGTGATCTTGTAGTCATGTGATATCATATTTACAGTAAACACTATTGTCTTTTTCAGTACATATTTACAAAAAAGTTGTAAACATGTAAATAAAAATTTAGGTCAGTGACCAACATAATACAAGAGTCAGTAAAGTACATAACTATGTTCTAATGGATACATGTAGCATTTATTGAAAAAGGCACCGTATCATAACACCGGTAAGTTGTAACTTACGTGATATTTGGACAGTACTTAGAATAATGTATTGATATGTTGAAATTTATTCAGTATCCAGACAGTGTTTGTAACCGTATACTTGTAATTAACTTGGTATCATAGCAGTCTTTAGAATAATATGCTGCTATGTTGTAATTTACATGGCATCAGGACAGTGTTAAGAAAAGTATACTGATCTGTTGTAATTGACATAGTATCACGTGTTTAGAATAGTATACTGCTGTAATTACATAGTATCTGGGCGGTGTTTAGAATAGTATACTGCTATGTTGTAATTTACATGGTATCAGGGCGGTGTTTAGAATAGTTTACAGCTATGTTGTAATTTGCATGATATCAGGGCGGTGTTTAAAATAACATTCTTCTATGTTGTATTTTACGTAGTATCAAGGCGGTGTTTAGAATAGCATATTGCTATGTTGTACTTTACATGATATCAGGGCGGTGTTTAGAATAGTATACTGCTGCTTTGTATTTTACATATCATGGCGGTGTTTTGAAAAGTATACTGCTGTGTTGTAATAAACTTGGTTTCAAAGCAGTCTTTAGAATAGTAGTGCTGTGTTGTATTTACGGAGTATCGAGGCGGTGTTTAGAATAGTATACTGCTGTAATTTCATGATATCAGGACCGTGTTTAGAAGATTATACTGCTGTAATTACATGATATCAGGGCGGTGTTTAGAAGAGTATACTGCTGTAATTACATGATATCAGGGCGGTGTTTAGAATAGCATATTGCTATGTTGTACTTTACATGATATCAGGGCGGTATTTAGAATAGCATACTGCTGCTCTGTATTTTACATGATATCACGGCGGTGTTTTGAAAGGTATACTGCTGTGTTGTAATAAACTTGGTATAAAAGCAGTCTTTATAATAGTACAGTGCTGTGTTGTATTTTACGGAGTATCGAGGCGGTGTTTAGAATAGTATACTGCTGTAATTACATGGTATCAGGGCGGTGTTTAGAATAGTATACTGCTATGTTGTAATTTACATGATATCAGGGCGCTGTGTGGTATTTTACGTAGTATCATGTCGGTATTTAGAACAGTATACTGCTATTTTGTAATTAACATAGTATCACGGTGGTCTATAGAATAGTATACTGCTATTTGAAAGGTATACTGCTGTGTTGTAATAAACTTGGTATCAGAGCAGTCCTTAGAATAGCATACTGCTATGTTGTATTTTACGTAGTATCAAGGCGGTGATTGGAATAGTATACTGCTGTACTTACATGGTATCATGGCAGTGTTTAGTATACTGCTGTAATTGCATGGAATCACGCCGGTGTTTTGAGTAGTATATTGGTATGTTGTACTTTACATAATATCAGGACGGTGTTTAGAATAGTATACTGTTGTGTTGTAGTTAACATAGTATCACTGTGGTGATAAGAATAGTATACTGCTATAATTACATGGTATCACGGCGGTGTTTAGAACAGCATACTGCTGTGTTGTAATTGACATGGTATCAGCGAGGTGTTAAGAAGAGTATCCTGCTGTCTTGTAATTGACATAGTATACTGCTGTAATTATATGGTATCAGGGCGGTGTTTAGAATAGTATACTGCTGTAATTACATAGTATCACGGCGGTGTTTATAATAGTATACTGCTGTAATTACATGATATCACGGCGGTGTTTAGAATAGTATACTGCTGTAATTACATGGTATCACGAGGGTGTTTCAAATAGTATACTGCTGTGTTGTAATTGACTTGGTATCACTGTGGTGATTCGAATAGTATACTGCTGTAATTACATGGTATCATGGCGGTGTTTATAATAATATACTGCTGTAATTACATGATATCACGGAGCTTTTTATAATAGTATATTGCTGTAATTACATGGAATCACGGCGGTGTTTAGAATAGTATACTGCTGTAATTACATAGTATCACGGCGGTGTTTAGAATAGTATACTGCTGTGTTATAATTGACATAGTATCACTGTGGTGATAAGAATAGTATACTGCTGTAATTACATGATATCAGGATGATGTTAAGAATAGTATACTGCTGTAATTACATGGAGTCACAGCGGTGTTTAGAATAGTATACTGCTGTAATTACATAGTATCACGACGGTGTTTAGAATAGAATACTGCTGTAATTACATAGTATCACGTCGGTGTTTATAATAGTATACTGCTGTAATTACATGATATCAGGACGGTGTTTAGAATAGTATACTGCTGTGTTGTAATTGACATGGTATCACGGCGGTGTTTAGAATAGTATACTGCTGTAATTACATGATATCACGGCGATGTTTATAATAGTATACTGCTGTAGTTACATAGTATCACGGCGGTGTTAAGAATAGTATACTGCTGTGATTACATAGTATCACGGCGATCTTTAGAATAGTATACTGCTGTATTTACATTATATCAGGACGGTGTTTAGAAGATTTTACTGCTGTGTTGTAATTGACATAGTATCACTGTGGTGATTAGAATAGTATACTGCTATAATTACATGGTATCACACCGGTGTTTAGAATAGTATACTGCTGTGTTGTAATTGACATGGTATCAGCGAGGTGTTATAGAACAGTATACTGCTATCTTCTAATTGACATAGTATACTGCTGTAGTTACATGATATCAGGGCGTTGTTTAGAATAGTATACTGCTGTAATTACATGGTATCATGGCGGTGCTTAGAATAGTATACTGCTGTAATAACATGATATCACGGAGGTGTTTATAATAGTATACTGCTGTAATTAAATGGAATCACGGCGGTGTTTAGAATAGTATTCTGCTGTAATTACATAGTATCACGGCGGTGTTTAGAATAGTACATTGCTGTAATTACATGCTATCACCGCGGCGTTTAGAATAGTATACTGCTGTAATTACATAGTATCACGAGGGCGTTTAGAATAGTATACTGCTGTAATTACATGGTATCATGGCGATGTTTAGAATAGTATACTGCTGTAATTACATGATATCACGGCGATGTTAAGAATAGTATACTGCTGTAATTACATGATATCACGCCGGTGTTTATAATAGTATACTGCTGTAATTACATGGTATCAGAGCGGTGTATATATACTATTGTAAACGCCGCCGTGATTCCATGTAATTACAGCACTATACTATTATAAACACCTCCGTGATATTATGTAATTACAGCAGTATACTATTCTACACACCGCCATGAGACCATGTAATTACAGCAGTATACTATTCTAATCACCACAATGATGCTATGTCAATTACAACACAGTTGTATACTGTTGTAAACACCGCCGTGATACTACGAAATTACAGCAGTATACTGTTCTGAACACCGCCGCGATACTATGTAATTACAGCAGTATACCATTATTAACACCGCCGTGATATCATGTAATTACGGCAGTATACTATTCCAAAACACCGTCGTGATATCATGCAATTACATCAGTATACTATTCTGAACACCGTCGTGATACTATGTAATTACAGCAGTATTCTATTCGAAACACCGCCGTGATACAATGTCAATTACAACACATCAATATACTATTCTAAACACCGTCGTGATACTACGTAATTACAGCAGTATACTATTCTAAACACAGCCGTGATACAACGTCAATTACAACACAGCAGTATACTATTCTAAACGCCGTCCTGATATCATGTAATAACAGCAGTATACTATTATAAACACCTCCGTGATATCATGTAGTTACAGCAGTATACTATACCATATAATGCTGTAATTATATATTACGGAGGTATTTATAATAGTATACTGCTGTAGTTACATGGAATCACGGCAGTGTTTAGAATAGTCTACTGCTGTAATTACATAGTATCACGACGGTGTTTAGAATAGTATACTGTTCTAATTACATAGTATCACGACGGTGTTTAGAATAGCATACTGCTGTAATTACATGATATCAGGACTGTGTTTAGAATAGTATACTGCTGTGTTGTAATTGACATGGTATCATGGTGGTGATTAGAAAAGTATATTGCTGTAATTACTTTGTATCAGGGCGGTGTTTAGAATAGTATACTGCTGTAATTACATGGTATCAGGGCGGTGTTTAGAATAGTATACTGCTGTAAATACATGATATCACGGCGGTGTTTAGAATGGTATACTGCTGTAATTACATAGTATCACCGCGGTGTTTAGAATAGTATACTGCTGTAGTGTAATTGACATGGTATCACTGTGTTGATTAGAATAGTATATTGCTGTAATTACATGATATCACGGCGGTGTTTATAATAGTATACTGTTGTAATTACATAGTATCACGGCGGTGTTTAGAATAGTATACTGCTGTAATTACATGATATCAGGACTGTGTTTAGAATAGTATACTGCTGTGTTGTAATTGACATGGTATCACGGTGGTGATTAGAAAAGTATATTGCTGTAATTACATGGTATCAAGGCGGTGTTTAGAATAGTATACTGCTGTGTTGTTATTAGGATGTTAAGAATAGTATACTGGTACAGTAGTCCCTTTCTCGAAAGAACAATCTTTTGAGAGGCCACCATCGCTTGGAAGGACAAATAGTAATGACATTGCAATAAAGTAAACAACCCTTTCATCAAAGGCCACTTCTTTTGAAGGGCCATTTTTTCTTTGCAATTGGGGAGGCCTTTCAAATGGATGGGCACTGTACAGTGAAATTTATATGGTATCAGAGCGGTGTTGAGAATGGTATATGTTTATGTTGTAATTTACACGATATCAGGGCGGTGTTTCAAAAAAGTGTACTGGTATGTCGTAATTTACATGGTATAAGGACAGTGTTAAGAATAGTATACTATGTTATAATTTTCATGGTATCAGGATTGTTTAGAATAGTATAATGCTGTGTTGTAATATACATGGTATCAGACGGTGTTTAGAATCATATAAAGTGTTTTTTGTAATATACATGGTATCACGCGGTGTTAAGAATAGTATATCGCTATTTTGTAATTTACATGGTATCATGGTCCGTTTAATACAGTTCACTGTTATGTATAATTAAACAGCTTAGATGATATGATTCAAATTGAAGACATTGGACAATTTATTTAAATTGTATGTGGAAACTGGCGCGTTGCTCTTGTTCGACGCGTTCGAAAAATTAACTCTCGAGGCTGCATATTGGAACCTACACAACTGATGATTGAAGTATCAGGCACGCCTGAAGACTAGCATGGTAAGTCTGTTCCTATTGAACGACGCGGATGTGCTTCCTTTTTCCAGAAGGCAAAAATGGGCGGTGTGACCTTTGTCATAAACTGGTCACACCCTAAATAACTTTATGTAGATCAATCCCAAGCCTATGGGAAAGATCCGCATGAGGATTGATCTAAGATTTGCGCCGGATGAAAATGTAATCAAACTAGCGACGAAATTCAAGCGTGCAATATCATCGGCAAACAACTGGTCCTTCCTCGTAAGGCGTAAAGTATTCGGCAAACTAATGTACCGCCAAGCGTGCATATTGGACAAAACTGCACACGTACTACCTCCACAAGAGATTTATCAGCGCCCTGTGAGGCGATGAAGTCAAGCATTATTACACATACAAGGACAGTTTCTTTGATCGATCTGGGCATAAGACGCTTAACGAAACTTGACACTTCACCTGAACGAAAGTTTATAAACGTCCAATTATCCGAAAGACCATCTGTCGGGACTACCAAGCGGCATTAAAAATAAGATAAAGGCAGAGAGACCAAAACTGAATGTTTTCTCTGGAATGGAATGCAGGATGAAAGCCAAAGGAGTCAAGAGATGCAATCGGCCGAAAAAGAATTGAAATTCGAAAAATATTAGATGACACAACTGATCCTGTAAAAGACAATGAACATGTCAAAGATGGACGCACTCGAAATCTATATCTTGAAGACAACAAGCGATATGCGAACAAAAATAAAATACACACAAAAATCGATATCAATGATTGCAGCGTGCACGTATTCGAACCGTAGCACGACGACCCGTCAATGGTTTACGAAATGAAATGAACCACCAAAACATTTCGAGTGATTGTATTCTCAACTCGGCTATTAACATCGCAAGAATAATCTCCGTATGTTAGTTCATATTAGTATCTATGTAGGAATATCATATCCCAAAACCAGTACCCAAGGGCAAAAGTATTCCGAATGATTTTTGAAATATCAGAACATGAAAATCAATAAAACGAAATTCTTTTAATAAAGTATGGAAAACAAAATAGTAATCGGTGTATATTTACAAAGTCAATACGTGGTACGTTCAGCCAAGCCAAATCTTACGGTAAAACTGTATAACTGCATTTATTTAATATTCTAACATATTTAGAACAGATTTCGGGAAAAACTGAAATTACCGTAATAAAAGAAAAAACACAAAAAACCAAAGAATCCTCAACAACACACTGTGCAGACAAAAAAAAAACCACCTAGATCTATTTTCAGTTTTTTTTCCAATATGTACTAGGCAAGGATTCCACTATCAAAGTACGCCAGCATTTCGATATAAATATATTACAACTGGTCCAGGAAAACTAAAGTATTAATGTATCCCGAATACATTTATAAGATGATTGTCATTTAGCTAAATATATTGCTTCATTGTAAAAAAAAACAGTTCACTCAGGATTTTCTCTACTACTATGTGTCACACAAACGTTAGTATTAGATAGTAGACATGCTTGTTCCACATTCCGTGATAAGATGATGACGTGACACCATTCTTATATGTGCTACTCAAAACGTGAGTGTTAAATAGTAGACAAACTTGTTCCACATTCCGTGGTAAGATGATCACGAAACACCACAGCTCTACTGAAACAAAAGTTAGATAATGATACTGGCATCGTTTCCTGCATGTGTATTACCAGTCCTGACTGGACATCAAACAGCAACATGTCCTTTTGTGCACTAAATGATACCTCTCCTCCACATATCAATATCTTATTCTCGAACAAACAGGCACCAAACCCTTTTCTATCAAAATCTTGGATTTTTACCAGTTTCTGGGTTTCTTTGTCTTCTGCACATTTCAGTACAGTGCCATTTTTACAAATGACAAAGAGTTGTCCATCATAATTTATTGCCCTAGCATTTAGTCTGGCGAAGTCTGGAATTGAATAATGAATTCTGTAACTCTGGTCGTGCTGACAATCGAAACATTGCACGGTGTTGGACTGAGTATTCTCTGCACAAATAAATTCTTTTTCCGATAGAAGTATGAGCCGCAGACCTGACACCTTCATACATACGTGTTTTACATATGCTCCATGTATTTCTAAGAAAATGATACTTAAAGACTATGTTCGTACATGCATTTTCTTCTTTACCTCCTAAGACATAGACGTATTCATCTACAGCATACATCGCATGATATTGTCGTTTCTTCGGTAAATTTGCAAGTTCATTCCATTCGTTTGTATTACCACAGAACCATAGGAATGTAGCACCACCACCGTTCTTCAGATTTCCGTACTGACTGGGACTAGGCCCCGAACCACTAGAAACGTACAAATCGAATCCTTTGGAACACAAAGCAAAATTGTATCCAGGATCCAGTGGTAGGGGTTTTAATGAAAACCAAATCTTTTGTGGGAAGCTGAAACCCATAACACCGCAGTTAGTTCCGTCTTCACTTCCTCCAATCACTATTAAAACTTCGTCTGAAGGTACACTGAAAGCGGTATTCATTTTGTTTCCAGTATTGTATTTGCCTGCAAAATCCGCTAAAGTATCCATTATCTCTTCATTGCTTTGAAGTATTTCAATCGCATTAGCTTCTTGAATAATATCATTGATAAGAACGTTATTTGTAATAAGTGCCTGACATAGTCTGTAGAAAAACTGGTACCGATTTTCAAAGTCTGCGGAAATCCAGGAAAAGGCTACGCGACAAAAGAGTCCACTTTTGTCAATGACATTGATGTTGTTAGATTCCAAAATCCCTATTAAGCTTTCAATATTACCTATAAAGTCAAGTTTTTCGTCACTTTGCGCAATTTCTGCAAAGTGTTTTAAAATTAACGATCTTGCTAATTCTGCCAGATCAGCCGTGTCTTCATGGTTCTGTGCAATTTGCCAAACGCGAGCACAATTTGATTTGTTCGCATTTTTCTTCAAATACTCCGTACACAAACAATGCAATGATCTTATCTGCATCATATGGGCAACATGAAGCAAAATATCGGCATTATCCATGGTTACCACGTCTCTTCCTGTATAGATAAAGGTCAACAGATCTGCACATGTTTGGTCATCGAGACCCATATCGTCAAGGCTGACCCGACCAGTTTTTGTCTCCTGTAAAAAATAGATAAACGTTTTTAAAATGTTTCAAATAATTAAAATCCTAATGTTTTAGTAAATTACTAACCGTATTCAAATAATATATTTAAAAAATATATTTATTAAAAAAAATGAAATGAGAGATAATTTATTAGTACTTTGTTTTACTGGAGTGCTCTACTTTATTCAGACAATATGATGATGCATTCAAAAAATTAAAGCAATTCTTGGTCATACGGGCTAGGACACCTTTATAATAAATGAAAATTTTCAGCCAAGGCATAAAAATTGACAAATCTGTTAACAAATATAGAAGTTTGGAACAATAGCGTGTAAGGAAATATTTGAGTGATATATACTGAACAAGAAAGAAAAGGTAAGAAAACCGAAGGATGTATCAAGGGACGCAGACAAAATCCGGATTAAGACAAACACAACCGGACAAACATCAAACACACAACAAGAACAACTACAAACGATGATGAGCGACACGAACCCCAACAAAAATATGAGGTGCACTCAGATGCTTCGGATGAGTAAGCAGTGCCTGCCTCTTATAAGACACCCGTCGTGTTGCCCATTGTCAGGTCCGGGAAAAGGTCATGT
>JAOXYJ010191984.1:0-10477 GCA_028566555.1 Lithophaga nigra
TGTATGTGAACTTCTTTATTTTTATCGCTGTACTAGAAAAAATATTTAAATTGATTTCGATGGTTTTCAGGTGCCGATACTTAAAACCAGAATGACTAAAGACATATATGTAAACGAAATAAGCATTGAGTTCATTTAAATTTGCAGTTCACATCAAGGTGATGAAATGATAAAAAAAATGAAAGAATAATTATTTACCAAAAATTAAAAACTAAAGCAATTTTGCAGTGTAAACTTAAGTACATCAGAAAAAGAGACAACATTTTATAGATGGATAATTATAGTGCAGTTCTACAATAATCCAGTGAAGATAGCATGAGTGATTCATCCTTCAACAGCACAAATAATTACAGCTGATGAAAAAAAACAAAACCTGGCTACATAAAGGAGTAGGGCCACGACAGCCTTATTTTGGCCCCAAAAATTGAAAACAGCATGAAAAATTTATGAATAAAACTTTAAAATATTTATATTTAACGAATTAAAGTTAGTTTTACTTCAGAAGAACATATTACCCTGAAACTTCAGCCTCAAAGATCTGAAAAATGTAAAATTTTCAGCCAAATTTACGCTTTCTGGCATTTTTAACATCATTTTTGGTCTGGCAAACATTGGCCACACACCTCGATCAAAATAATTTTGCGATTAAAATATCCCCATATGTCAGAATAATCTTTTGACAGTAAAATATTTTGGATCGAGGGTGAGGCCATTGTTATCTAGAGCTAACATTGTCCCATTTTTTGCCAAAATCACGGGATTTTCCCGGAATGTAAGTGATTATGATGTCACTGTGACGTCATCAGTGATGTCATGGGTCAAAATGCATTAGTAATTCATCAGTGTTACATATGCTTATATTTTTCGACAAGGATTATGAAAAAAATATATAATCGAAATTTTATGAAATTATAGGGCCAATATTGGCCTTTCATGAACCTTCTCCTTTAAAGTGTTTCGTACAGTGTATGTGGCAATGAAAAAGGGACCATTTTTTGAACATTTTACAACAAGTAACATTAACTGAAACTTTTTGTTGTTGTATGGTGAGCCATTACCTATTGAATGGTCGGTCACCAATTAATTTAATATTAAAGCCATGACCATTAATGCCAGTATACCTTAGTTATCTTTGGTCTATTCAAATAACTAACTGGTGAAACAATTATTTAACTACATGTAAGACGCATGTGTGAAAATGACCAAAAACTATAAAATTAGGACAATCACGTGAAAAAGGCCAAATTTGAGCAGATGTTTGCTGTTTTAAATATTTGCTGACGTATGAAGCACAAGAATATTTTGTAAAAACATAAGATATGCTCAAATACATTATATGTGACAACATTGTTGTGATTCATGCGTCCGATTACATCCAATTTTGCTGCAAACTACTTACATGCTATCACATTTTTGTAAATTTTTGAAAAAATTGTTAAAACCGACAATTTTGTGACGTCACCATAAAGTCAAAGTAGGAAGAGTGAAAATTATTTTTTATAAAATATTGGTGTTTGTAGATAAAAAATATCCATATGCAAATTTCATTTAAAAAAGTTCGAAAAGGGGGCTTAAAAGAGTCCTTATCATACCTTGTCCTTTCCACTATTCATGTACTGTAGTGGATAATTGATGAACATTACAACTGTAACTGTTTATGACTGTTCACCCTTCTCGTACTACTATTTCTACTAACTGTTTATGACTGTGCACCCTTCTCGTACTATTTCTACTTTTTTATGACAACATAATGTTGAATTTTAAAACTTCTTACAATTGCATTCGTAATGAAATTCACATAGCTTACAATATGGAGACGAAAATATCAAAATGCATAAAAATTAACCAATATTAATTCCAAAATCAACTGTTGATGCAACCTACCCTTTCATGCATTTAACATTACCTCCATGAGAAATTCAGTATACATTCCGTCACACTTGTTTAATTATAATGTTTACCTGATACCAGTACCCATAATTTTTTTTACAGAAGAAAGCACTTGTATATAGGAGTATAATTTATATGAAATCGTTTTGATATACTCTGATTTTATAAACATTAAAAGGAAAAAATAAAAGGAAAGTCACTTTAAGGGCGGTAATGTAAATATTCGTGTGCTAATGGACCGTTGAAAAATTAAATATCTGTTTAATTGTTTTCATAAAGGTTCAGCATTATAGAGCGGCATCAACAATGGAAAAAAGGTTTTTTAAGGTGAGGTTTGAACAAAATATATAGTCAAATGTACTATTTGTAGTTCTTTGACTCACATGAACATACTGAAAGTAAGTACAGTATGTAACAGTACGAACACATTAACCTGTCCAACAATTTACAGTTGTTTTTCAAGATATGAAGCAAAGAGTAAAAACAGAATATAATAAATGATGTTTTTAAACAAAACGTCATACAGGAACTGGAATACAATAAAAAATAATATACCCATTCAATGAAATTGCTATTAATAATAGAAAGTAGAACAAAATGAAAAAAAGTAAACAAAATACGAAAAACTATGATTGATACTAATTCAAAAAGGAAATATAGAAGTGGTGTTTCTGACAAATAATAAAACATCAGGCTAAAAATCTGTCGACCACTGTTGTACAAGTCCAAGCAGATGCGCAAATTTGTCCTAATTTCATCTTCTCTGATACATCTTTATACTTTACAAATATCCATTTGTTATCTCTAGATTGTCATAAAAGACAAAATGTTTATGCGATTCAAAGGAAAATACATTTGCAAAGAAAAAAGCAAAACGGTTTCGCAATATTTGATAGTAAAAATACACCCAATGAGAAAGGTACTGGCCAGACAGTGCTTTTCAAAATACAAACATTGATATCGCCATAATTGTCATCTTCATGAGTTTTGATTTTCTGTGACGTTTATTTCACTTATGTTTTATCGTGCAGTGCTTTTTTACCTCATTACGAGATAGAATTGAGAAAACTACTTTCCTCAAATTTATTTTAATTTGTTTTTAGAGCATTGTACTTTGCTTTTTTCATAATATCAGTATCTACATATAAAATTTTTATTCTCAGAATTTATACAAAAAAATTAATGAACCAACAGACTGGTATCTTTTAAGAACCCGAAAACTTTTCAAGTACAGTTTCTGATTCATTCTTAGCATCAAAGTATTAAGTAAAAATTAGGTACAATTATTATAATGTTAATTATACTGATCAAAACTTTTTAAATGTAAAATAAATTAACAAACGTGAGTACCACATTAAACAAAATAACAATTAAATTTATGGTGGTTTCAGGGGAGAAGATAAAAATGTGAAATGTTAAAGACGACGAACGACCGATGCCAAGTGATAGCAATAGCTCACACGGCTTTCAATCAGGTGATCTGAAAATAGAACATTAAGTAACGACCATACAATAATTTTATTCAAGGCTCGCTTTTGCTAATAAAACACCCTATAATAAAATACGAATAAAACTTTTCATGTTAAAACTTATTTTTAATGTGGTTAAATATATTTTCATTGTCATTGATTCAAAAATAGAATAGATAAAATCTTGTCAATAAACCATAACTGGACTAAATAGAATCGTCTTTGATAGCAATGATGGTATTACGAAAATCCATTTTCTTTTCTACAAATTGAGAAAAGCCGAGACATTACCAGTAATTCCCCGACAGCTGTATTCTCCGTGCGTTCTACGACCTTAAAGTTTCCCATAAAATACATTGAAAACTGACCAAGTAAAATGACATCCAGTAAAGAAAAAGAAGGCTCCGTCAAAATTTTTATTATTATATGGTAGGTTTGTCGTATACTTTTTATAATCCTTTAAGTTCAAGGTACAACAAATACTAAGATCATGAAAATAAGTGAAAATTTCCGGTGGTATAACGAGTAAAACGAGTAGGACAGAAAAGTATTAGGGTTTGATTTCCAGTTTACACAATTGAATCGTAAATGGGTTTTCAGAGTAACTAAATATAACATTTCCTTCCTGTTGTAATTTCATATTTAGTTTTAAACTATGGTCTTGATATGTCAGAATAGTTTTAACAACAAAACAAATAGGTCCTAAAATTAATTAAAACGGACTACGATTTTCTTCCAACGCATCCTTTAATAGATTTTTTGAGTCATTATATCTTTTGACATTTTTTTTATTTATATTGCTGATGCTAATATTGAATAGATGTAAAATGTCGAATAGGCATTACATAAACATTATTCTGCAGTGCATATAAAATGTTTTATATATATTGAATTCAACCTTATACTGAAAAAAAAAACATTTTGGTTTTCTTCTCCAAAGAGATAAAGAAGGAAAGTTACTCGCTACTTCTATTTTAATATAATACTCAATAAATTAATAAAAACTTGAAAAAGGGTTTTGATCCATACTGTAAAATGTCGGCTGTTTTCATGTGCAGCTGCACTACATTAGGATCAAGTAGAACCGAATACTTAATTCCTGCATAACCCTGACGGAAATAGCATTATAACTATGATTTAATATCGCAGTATTATCACCACTACCACATATTTGATAATTCCTTAAATTATCGCCATCTTACTTATTCATATACTGTACATTAAAACGTGTATACTTTTGTCCACTAATATGATTTTTTTAACTTAAGTGTTGGTTGATTATATATTTAAAACGTAGATCTGCACGTAAAAACTGATTTCATTTTATTTTAGAATCATTTTAGAATCATTTTTTAAGCCACGACTTACAAAACGTTTCTTTTTAAATACGGTTAGGCATATTTTGGAGGTTAAAGGTCCGACAAACACTTGTCGTTTAACTTATAAAACACTTTTTATCAACATAGTTTATGAATATAAATTTAAAAGGAAATTCATAAATGTTATTACAGTTCAGCAGAATACAACAAACTGGACATCGTTTACACTTGATATTTCTAACAAATATTCTCAACCATGCTTCTTTCTATTACTGTTTCCTTTGGTACCGGAGACAGGCCACTCGCAAGGAGTGACATCCACTACACAGACAAGTGGGAGTTTTTTAAAGAATCAATTAAACATTTCATTCAGGTCAATGATCAACATTACACACGTGTAGAACACAAAACAGTTCCGATTATTGTGTAATTTTTCTTTGTATCAAATAACCAGAAGGTAGAGAAATAAATAACACTTAAAGGAAACTATAGTATACGTGTTTGTTTGTGATGATTTAATATGAAGAGTAAATATTTGGTACCTTATACATTTAACTGATATTCATTTAGTATTGGTGAAATCAAATATTACAATCCTATGTGACCTGAGAGAAACGTCCATTGTAGGTCAGATGTTTATTCAAATACTAACTAATACTTTACGCACTCATATAGTATTCATATAGTATACATGTACCATGTCCCTGATGATTACAATTGTTTGAAAGAAGAAATCAAAAAGTAGGCTGTCTATAGTAGTAAATATTTAACAATGTAAACCACAATTTTGCAGTCGTCACGAACAAAAGTATATCAGTGTGGCTTTCTAATAAGAATATTTAAATTTTGACGAACAGAATTAATTCTGCATTAAACAAATCTGAAACAGCAGAAACTCCAACAACTTCCAAATCCTCAAGCTCATCATCGCAACCTGTCATATTCTAATAGATAATCTTTGGTAAACGAAAGAATAGGTACTCAGAATAAACTTTAACACTTCGACTCCAGTCATGCTGCAAAGGCTGAAAACGATTCAGTCCTGCATCACAAGAAGAATACTTGTACTACAGTTGGCTGAACAAAATGCACACGTCAGCCTGTCCTGAAAACAAAGTAAATCTTTGTGAAACAAGGGCAAAATGCTCCCCAAAGCATCCCCCCGTTTGTCTTACAAAATGGACAGAATCATACATTTGAATTGTCTTGGTTAGATTTCTTTTTAAATTATTGAAATTACGCTACTGGTACGGTTTTTCCTTAAGGTAACCGTTTGTTTCCAGGAAATACATTTGAAAAAATCTGATGTAATATCTGTTAAAAAGTACTTGTGCGAATGAGGACGAACGAGCTGTTGGTGGCTCTTCATCTATCGCTAATAACAATATGCAGTCATATACAACTTAACACTAGCTTGCATATTGTGCACTAAATTTGGTATCATAGATTGTTATTGCAAGCAGTTGTGGTTCGGTTAATACTTGATAAAACGATCATATTCGGTCTTTGTCAGCTTACACAGTTGACATATCAGCTTCCTTCTCGTTTTCTTTTGCTGAATCATTTCAATGCACATACACTAATACCAAAGGCAAAATAATTAAAACTACGAACTAAAAATATATGAACACTTCCAAATAAAATATCACCAGTCGGGAATTCGTATGCATCCTCATCAAATGATTCAAATATCAATTTTAAACAAATTGCTCGAATTGAAATTCCTTAATCACCTCCATGGGGAACTTCCAAAACCCAAAATTCTGTATGATTTGATGACCGTCATACTCGGTTGTGTAATGGTTACCGTGCTCGCTTCGAGTGTGGAAGGTCGTGGGTTCGATCCCCGGCCGGGTCAAACCAAAGACATTAAAATTGGTATTTGCTGCTTTCCCGCAAAGCGCAGCATCAATTAGTAAGAGCAAAGACTGGTTGGCTCGGAGTCAGAATAATGGGTCCGTGTGGGGTGACACGTCTTCCTGCGGACTGTTACTTCAGTGAGCTAGCACTATAAAAATCCAGTTCAGCGTGTCGGTCCACAAAGCAGGATTCATATATCCATATCATACTTATGTGTTCTCGTCCTGAATATAGTTCAAAAATTACCCGCTGGACGTTAAACATCCATCCGTCCCTGTCATACAAATTAAAACCGGACTACTCAACAATTTATACTGATGGTTCTAAGGATGAAGATGTGGTTGCCTCTGCGAGTTGCGCCCTCCGTCTTTCGTCTTCCAGCTTTACCTTCACAGCTGAAGCTAGAGCAATCATCCTTGCATTAAAGTTCAAGCTTCATCTAATAAACTATACTTATAATAAGTTCTGACTCTCTTCCATGCGCTTTGGCAATTGAAAATGCAAACTTAAAAATCCCCTTATATTAAAAATTCTTGAAGAACATAAAGATTTATCTATTTCTTAAAAAGTTGTTCTGTGGGTACCAAATCATATTGGACTTCACGGAAACACAGTCCTCTACCATGAAGTTAAAAATGCTTTCGATGATCCAGTTTCTAAGTGTACCTTACCTAATTCTTATTTGTTCTTCGGCAAAGGAGTTGGCACCTGCAGATTATAACAAACTACACGATATCCAACTTTTAATTGCCAAAAATTTCTATATTCATGGGAAAAATCGTGAAGATCAAGTTTTAAGTCGTTTCATTGGTCACTCTATGACAACTCACTCTTAAACGATGTGAAATGTATTGTTTTAGTATGTATGAAGAGAATATTAAATATTTCGAACAAGGTTTGCGTATAAGCCTGTACGGGTTTGCAAGGACACAATTTTTTTGGTTCAAGCAGAAAAACAGTCAAGTGATAGTTTTTCTCCATAGTCGTTGATATCTCAGCATACTTAGCATATCAATATTAAGTACAATGGAACTGGGCCATTGGGAAGGTGCAACGGAGAGAATAAAGTGTAAAAGTATATGGATTTTTTACCATACAAGCTTGCACAACACAATGCTTTTCAGCAAGAATATTGTTTTCATTAATGTCTTATTGAATTCACTAATGTAAGTATTCCTCGAACTGGATACTAGTACTTGATGTTTATTATCTACTGCTTTTCTACTTTTGAAAAACACAAATCCACTTAACACGAAAAAATTATTGCGATTTTATTTCATCCTAAAATAACATGACGGTTTTCGAGGAGCATGTAAATACTGAATAAAGCTATTTTTGAACATCCGTTTTTATTAACTGTAATTACAAATACTTTGGTAAAATTACTTTTGAAAGTATCTTTTATTTTGTTATTGGAAAGCTGTTCATTATACATTGCAATAGAAACAAAAATTTCAAATGCATGTCTTTCGTAATATTTCATATTTCATCAGAAATTGACGCTCCGATCAATTTTTTCCCATCAGTTAAATCCATATATCGGTGACATTTAAATAGAAGGCGTTACATCTATAAACTGAGGAGGTATTTCATAACATGATAGACATTAATCTGGCGAATTTCCAACAGAATAGATTTAAATGGATAGTAAACAAACAAGCATGGTTATAAAAGCTGTTTTGAAATAGAAATGGTTTAGTTCACTGATTATTTTGAGTCTGAGTAGCTGTAGCAGTTAAAAAGAAAACAGGCTTTCTGTACAGCGTTGTGATATCCAGATATTTTTTTAATTGGCTAGAATTGATTTTCCAAAGTTTAAGATGGCACATCTTCCAGTTGGTTCCGACATATTTCGTACCGTACTTGGCGAAATTGACACTAAATACCTAGACAAAGATTGCTGGAAAAATGATTCGGAAGAAAGTGATGATAACTCAAACTATAGTGTTATTCGAAGGAACAAAATCTCTTCGGATAAAAGTAAAAAATGTCTATACAAAATGGGAAGTGAAAAAAGACAGAGAAATCGTGTTCAGTGGATCGACGAATGTGAAAAATTACCACTGGCTTCCGAAACTAGACATAGTTTTCTGAAGGAGGCAAAGACTGATCCAAAATCTATCTTGAAATGCAGAGCGAACTGCTTGATCATTGTATCGGAGTGAAAAGCTACAAGGAAAATAAATTAACGTTTGTTTTACGACAAAGGACGGTCAAATTTGACGCTCAAAGTGATGCCAAGAGGAACACTTAGACGTTTATAGTGTTGTCAGCAAAAAGATGCTTGTAAAGTCGGTGATATGACTATCGAATCAAATGTAACAGTTGTGTATTTTCCTAACTGAACAGACATTTCATAAGACTATATAGATTAAGAGAGCGGAATACGTTAAGAGAATTGAATCTGTTATTGTCTTTGGTACTGTTTTAAGCCAAGATAATGTTTATGGTGCTTGGACATAAATTGTTAAGCTTTATAAGCTTTTTACGGAATCTTAATATTCATGATCTCAGGTATTTATAATCGGTGAATCAATTGTGCAATATTTATTTTTATTGCAATCTCATTTTTTATCATTTTAATGCACTATTTGTTATGCCTATTATGTGTATTTTAATGCAATAATTTTACATGCAATAGATTTAATAAAACATTTTTCTGGATGTCGTTTATTTAGAGAGATAGAATTGATTATAAGACATAGAGTAGCAAAACCTTCATACATATATTGAATAAACAGAATTTTTGCATTGACCAATATCCTAAATTACCGAAATACCCATTTTCCCAACATCTTCAGATGTGAAGTGAGTCCGGGTTATGATACACCCCGCTTTTTCACTACAGTTCAAAACGTATAGAAAAGTTTCATTGTAGCGTTTAAAAGTACAGTAATCTATGATTTAAAATAATATTTCAATATATTTTATCCTATTCTTGCTGCATGTGACTTCTTTATCGTGTTTATGATATGCGCACTTTACTACACCATTCATTTTTTCATATAGCTTCAGGTTTTAAGTCATTTATTTCTAGTTTTGTTGTTTGGGAAAAAAAGTAAGAAAACAGAAAGTTCAATCGACCAAGAGACCACACATGAGGTGCTGTCAGGTGTTTTTCATGTTTAAATGATCACGTGAGTTCGTGAATTTTTTAGGTTTTACATGTTGTACTGGGGTTTATTCTATAAATTAACATATATTTGAATAGACACAGAATATTACCAAAGAGGCATCTAAATGTGTCACAAGTCGATATAATCGCACAAAACAAGAACAATGAACAAACTGGACAATGGCAATATTTCAAAATAAAACACAGGACAACATGAGTTCCCATGAAAGCAGAGAATGAAACTAGGTGCTGAGGAAGGTAAACGTTTTCTGCATCGTATATATGCGAGACCTGTCGTGCTACTCAGTGTACAAAGAGTGAAAAGTGTCCGAGTGAAAAGAGACTAGCATCATTACAACCAAGGAATAAGTTCTTGACTATCTATGAAATGGATTTTTCGTTATGGTCAGTAGCCATAGAACTTATGAAGTAACGACATCAATTTTGGTTTTTCATAGTCGGCTGACTACAGAATGAGAATACTACCAAAGCTCATAAAACTGTAAATCCAGATTATAACCAACAAACACAAACACAAACACGGGAGCGGAAAAAACCCAACACTGGAAAGTAAAACGAGGACAGTACAAATTCCCATTAAAGCAGGGAGTGACATCAGATGCTGATGGGGTGTGAATATGTTACACCTGCCCTGTGTATCAAGCCGTAAACCAGTTCAAAATTAGGTAAGAAGAACGGGTAATGACTTCCATGCAGTAAAAATATGCGTAATCACCTGTGATACAGGCACACCGTAATGGTAAATGAAATCGTGATGGTGACCATTGTTTGAAAGTAATGAATTAATTTGCGCTTCACGTACC
>JAOXYJ010192094.1:0-10476 GCA_028566555.1 Lithophaga nigra
TTTATCTCCTTTTCAAGGTCACCATTTCCTTGCCTGGTAACTTTCAGAAACGAATCTAAATATATTTGAAAACTATATAATCTGAAGTTATCAAATACCACAAGTTGTTACCGTGATCTTGTATATTTTCATTTTCGAAAATAGTGCTGCCGAATTAGCCCCTTAATGACCCTCCCCCTTTATGGATAAATTATTGCAATTCCTATTAAGCAATGCAATAAATATATGAAAAATATGTCTTTATGGCAAATAAAGATGATTATCTACTAAATGCAATAATTTTAATTGCAAAATTTATTATTTTGAAAATTCGAAACCAGTTAAAATTCCACAGTATTATCTTCTATTATGCTTTCATTTTGAATATTTGGAAAAAGAATCTAGAAGATGACTTACAATTATTGTCATTTCATTCCAAAACAACACATTTTGAAAAAGAGAGACTTGTCAGGATTATAAATGTACTATAGACTGTAATGCAGAATGTATTTCTTTTAACTGTAACATTATTTAATTACATTATAATCATTTTAAGTATAATAAAATTGAAATTTTTTAAAATAAAAAATGGATACTCATACATCCACCATTTTCTTTCCCTGGAAAAATGAGTGTATTGTCAACAGGGACCCTTGTATGCGCACATTGGCTGCTAAGGTTTTTATAAAATCAGGTGATTATTAAATATGACTATTTTGGAATACTGTGACTTTGAGGTGTAAACTGTCAGTAACTTTGTCAAACACTCGTAAAATGAAAACCTAGCTAATCGCAGTAATAGGCTAATGTTTCTGAAAATGGCCCGAAATATCCTTGAGCATTCTTCAATTAGGGACAACAATTACATGAAATATGTTGTTTCGTTTTACAAATACGACTGTTTGGTACTTTTGTAATTGATGTGGTTAACGTTTTCTGAGAATATCTGTTGAAAACATCATCTGCAGAGATTCAACAAAATGGCAATATCTAAGATTATAAATCCATTTCCATGTTAGTATGACAGAGGTCTAATCCACTTAATCTGCCCAGTTTAAATATTTGAATAGATGCAAATAGATCGATAATTGAGGAAAATCAAATATATAAATGGTAGGGAGAGGGGTCTTCAGAGGACCAGCAGCTTACCCTATCAAAGAAATCTGTAAAGCTACCCGAAACCTCACTGCATACATAAGAAATCACTGTTCCTTAATCTTTTACTTTTATAACGTCCTTTCTGCGAAGGTGGTTTCAATTAGCATGTTCTTATTCCGATATTCTCAAACTGAACCTCTATAATTCCGTAAGTTTGTTTGTTTGGATTTTTTTGTGTGTTTTATAAGTTTCATGAATACCATTGTTATTCTGAAATTAGCGATTTCTTTCTAACAAAATAAAATTTGCAATATCATTGTTGCTTCAGCATTGTCAATTACCGATCAATTAAAAGGTCATATGCAACATTTTTCTTAAACATACCAGTATCATCATTTCTTTTTTGCAACTGAAAATACACAATTTAATGGTATTTGCTTCCATAGAATATGAGGTTGCACATGGCTTGTATCCCTTTTAAGCATCGAACGGTTAAATATGATGTCTAAAATCCTTCATTTGCGTAATTATACGACGAAAATAGACCAATGCATAACAACGTCATTGAAAATTGCTGAATTCCCAACATGTGACGCCAAAACAATTGAATTGAAGAGTATTTCAAGCAGAAATACAAAATGTGCTTCCGTCAATGTTTTTACACACCTATGAGACTACAAAAAGATGAATTGAACTTTTTTGTACTAATTTTGAAAGTTATTCTAGCTGAGCATGTTATTACATGTATGTGTAATATTTCATAAACTCCGGTTATCTTCTCATTAAGAAAAATAATTTTCTTTTTTTTTCTTTTTTTTTGTGTGTATAAAACGTACAGAGCTTGTGCGGACATAATTATTGTTAGGGGGGTATTTTCAAGTTGAAAAAAGAACTTCTAGTTTGGCCTTCTTATCAGTCATGCGTTCTAAATTATACATACATTGTACATATTGCCTATATTGTATTCCTATATTCAACCAAGGGAAGAAATACAATATATCATTTACATTTTTCCTAAAACTGAAACAAATCTATATATAAGATAAATCTCAACTGAGAAGCGATTTATTTTTTCTTAAATGTTTTTTTAACTTTTTTATTCTGTCACGATCAACTTACTCTGGAATTTATTTGAATGAAAGCACTTAAGGTAGACGATGTGGCATTAATAAAGAATTTATAGCTAAAACACATTTTTGTCTTGACATCTCTTTCATTTTTTATTTGCAGATGATGTCATATGTTCTCTGTTTACTGCTGTTGATACCCACTGCTTCTGCTCGATCAGTGTCTATGCCTGCTCGATCACTGTCTCAGTCTGACATCAGTACGTATTCAAAATGAAAGTTCCATGTCTTACACATCAATAGATACTGTATTACATGAAATTCGACTTCATAAAGAATAAAATAACATATTCAGGTTACTTAATCATTGACATTATTCCTGCTTTTTATCAATAATAACATCAGTCATGTGCTTACTTAAGAAATAATTGATGAAAGCCTTGGTTTGTTGGAAATTTTAACATGGGCGGGTCCGTTAAATTCGAATTTTATCCCGAATGACAGCGAGGGATAAAATTAAAATTAAACGGACCGGCACATGTTAAAGTGACAACAAATCTATGGCTTCCATCAATTATATGAAAACTGACAAAATTTACTCACAGATGTTATAGGAAGTTACCGTTGCCAAGCAAATCTGAAATTAATTAGGGACGCCACCGACTAATGACGGGTTTTCATTGTAAGCAAATTTTACAAAAAAGTTGAATTTAATATTTGGCCTATATGCTGATGGATTACTAGTGTGATAATGTCTCGAAGTAGAACTATATTTAATGTGATTATTATTAAATAAGAGGTAATTTCTTTCGAAGTGAGAAACTCAGTAACGAACTAACTAACTAGGGGAGTGTTTAACGTCCTACATTACCACGAAGTTTCTGTCTGACGGTGAAACTCAGTACTTTAGCAGGGGAGGTAATAAAATTATATGAGTTGTATTGAAACCCTTACATTTTCATCGCGAATGTTACTGTTAAATGCTGAGAACAAAAGTAAGTACCTCTATTTCCTTATCTTTTAACAAATATTCCTAAGTTTTCAAAATTTCCATTGATTTCTTTTATTATATCCCTACTTCAGAGGATGGGTGTATACTGGTTTACCTCTGTAAGACCGTGAGGCGGTAACACTTTATCACATTTTTCTCATCGACTACATGGCAGAGCTTCTTTGGTACCAAACTTCATCGTAAGCTAAACCGCATTTCCAGATCCACCACTGCTTTCCGGTTAAATAACTATTTTCAGCAAACAAAATATTTCGTCACATGTAAACGAGGGGTGTAGCTTTGTAAGCAGCTGTTCCTTTTCTATAAAAAGTAGCTTTCATGAACTTTTCCTATATACCTATTATATTCTTATATATTAATTATTGTACTGATCCCATCGCAAGTCAATTATTATATACTGTTCCCTTAAATAATTTGTAATAACTTGCAATGTTTTTCTGCTACAACTGAGAATAAGAGTTTTAAAAATATTAAAAATCCCTACCTTATGTGATTTCTTTAAAGATAAATTTTTGCCCTATCATTTAACTTTCAAATGGTTGATTTTAGTACCTGGATGTCCTGGATGCAGTGTAGAAGGTGTTTGTTATTTTGACCAACAGGAATGGAAACATCGCTGCTGGACAACGAAATGCATCGTGTATCCTGGCTTCGGATGGAGAACAGACATAATTAAAACTGGTGAGTGATTTAAATAGTTTTACTGCTCAGTTAACAAACAAATAAGCAAACAATATCTTACAATTTATCTCTTGATCAATTCAGCAGAATTTGGTATTTATCTCAGACTTCAAGTAGTGATGGATATCATGCTTTTGACCGGCTTGCCGGCCCATTTTAAATTACTATTGCCTTGAAATTGTTATGAAAGGCTTGTTTATCCCATACCAAAATCCAGATAGAATAAAAGCCCGTTAATTGAAAAAAACGGAAATTTTTAGAAATAGATCTTGTTTCTTATTTGATATTCTTGAAATTTTTGTGGTGGTTTTCTGTTATCATTACTCATACTGAGGTTGAATAAAACCAGTTTAAAATATAGTTTTGGGAAAATATTTAATTGAAAAACAAGGATTTGAGAACTGCTTTCATTTCATATTAAATCTTCTCGAAATTTTCGTGGAAAAACAGAAAATTTTTAATAGGTAGTTCGGGGGGAGAACTTTTTTCAAATTAAGAACAAAGGTTGAGATATTTACCTTTTTACTACTGCAGTAGGGCTGTCATTGTGTTTCAGATATTCTAAAAAAAAATGGCACGGTACTATTACTTGTTATAACAAACCAAAATGTTTTGGACAAATAACATTGCCATATTTTAGAGGGATAGGAATTCAACCCCATTGATCTTTATATATGCATGTATTACATCTGCCACATTAGTCCAAATACTATCAAAGTGGAAGAAAAGTCTTGTGGGAAATAGATAAATGAAATTCATTTATTTTTGATAAGAGAAATATTTACGTAAACATTGAATTTAAACAACTTCAAGGATACGTTTGGACAAAATCCTTGAGGAACGTCAGCTTTCTGATGTAAACGCATCAAAATATCTATCGTGTTTAGCAGCATAACAAAAGTTTAAGAAAACAATGACCTAGTTTGAAATAATGCATTTTTTATTCTTAAGTTTAATGTACAGTTTCATGTATAGTCCTCTGTGTTGAAAATTTGAATTATGGTTTTGCAGAATGTGAAGATATGTACAACAGCTGTGTGAGTCACGGACAAAAGATGTCTTATGGAAACTGCTATTGTCTAGTACATGGAAAGAGGTGGAGTACATTTTGTGTAGGAAAATGAAATTGCAGAGAATATAATGCAACAACTTCATGCTATTTTTAAATGTTAAATAAAAGTACGGTTTAAAATATTGTTCTTTTTTTTACTCAGCAATACATGATACTTTTCGTATTGGCCTTGTTATAACAAAGTTTGCAGTCCAATCCAATTTCATATTGGCCTTGTTATAACAAAGTTTGCAGTCCAATCCAATTTCGTATTGGCCTTGTTATAACAAAGTTTGCAGTCCAATCCAAGGGTAGGTTTTCAAATTGTTTCGCTCCATTACATTTTTAAATCTCTTACTCATCTGTATCCAATAGTTGTGAAAGATGGAATGTATTTAATGCTTTTTTCGCGTTTTAATTGACGTGTTGGCTCTGTATAAACCTTTCCAGAAAAGACTGATTAAAAAAGCATTTTGTTTTCCCAATAATTGAATATAACCTAAAATAACGTTTACCACATATCAAACTTACAAAGAAATTATTTTGGAAATAACTTATAGTGATATAATGGAGTTACAAAGTCAGAAACTGGAATTCAGTTGTTGATCCATATTTTACCCAGTGTCATATTTTTTGGAACCACGTGGAATTTTGACCCCGGTACAGCTTTTTGAGGCATGAAATATTGCATCTATATAAAACAATAGAATCGATGCATTTTAAAACCCTTTGGTGTAATCAACCCATAGTAAATTAAATATTTTTGTAAAGAGGTGGAATCGAAATACTTTTACTCTTTTGTGATGTATACAAACATTGTTGCTAATTCCAGGTGCGTAGGACCATTAGAATAATCCATTGTATAAGTTTAATTTTGAATATGATATTCCGTAATTGCCTTGTTAAAATACTCAAAAAACTATGATACGCGCACATTGATGACGTCTTACAAACCTGTGTATGGGTTTTCTGTTGTTATTGAAGGTATTTTAAGTAATGGATAATTCTAAAATAACAATGCAACAAGTTGTGTAAAAAACCCTGACCCGGGGTTGTAAAAATTAAATTATATTCAGTTTGACTTATAACCAAAGTTACGCTCAAAGTCATGAGTCTAAACTACAAATACATGCACAAACAGTGGTGATTGTAGGAACTTCAAAAGGAGTGGCAGCAGACGCTTCGACGTGTTAAGCATTCTCCAGTTATGCTAAACATTAACGTGATACCTTTATACATAAAAGCGTCAACATATTTGACCAAATGGACATTACTTATAACCGTCAGTTCAACTGAATTTCAGTACAGGAAGACAAACCTGACCTATAGAAATAATTTATACAAAACTGGTTTATTGAAAATTTTAACATGGTAGAGCAACAGATACAATGACACGTCGGCTGTAAAATTTCCAATAAACAATCGTTGGCATAAATTATTTCTTAAATAAATTGCGAATCTCAACACTGATGACGCCATAATGGTAACCCAATTAATAATGGCAGTTGTACATAAAAACATCAGAACGCTGGTCCATATGGCGTCATATACTCAAATCAGATCAGTAATTCGAAACAAAATGTTTAGAAATAAGGTCATGGGTGAGCTGTAAAAAAGGGCTAATGATAAAATCTAAAGTGAACACACGTAAATATGAACAAAGTAAAAAGTAAAATTGCCCAAATTTTCGACCCAATGGTCTTCATCAAGGGAAGGACAAGACGTTGAAATGTGTCGAAAGAAAATAGCCAACTGCAAAAGAAGAAGAGTGCCAGATTCAGATCAACATTATTTATGGCAAATCATTATTCAATTGTACTGTTTCCACGCTTGAGCATTATCTCCGCAAATTTTCCCCTCATTAGCACTTGAGAATAAATTTAAAGCATATGTGTCCGTGGCAAAATTTCAAATATGGTTGATATAAATTATTTCTTAAGCAGAAACTAAATTCTATTTTTTATAACTTGATACTGAGATATACTTCAATAAGAAAGGAAAGATGATCAAAATATCACAATTTATACTTTTTTTAAAATAGAAATTATGTTAACTTAGAAAAAAGCTTTTCTGTTTTTTTAGTTTCAGATAAGATAATTGTTTCATAGGAGGAGTATTTAGTTTAAACTACCCTTCATTTTATAATTTGCCTAGACTTTAAACAAAAGAGGAAATGCGTAACCTGTTAATTAAACTGTCGGTGTGATAATTTAACGTGTAGGTATAAACAGTTTTAAAGTTGCATTAATATTTAAACGAAACAAGCTGATCTACTAAATAATAATGAAAAAATAGTAAATACCAACCAGAATCTAAATCTATGGATCCATAAATTAAACGACAAATCCGAAATCAAACTTCACAAAATCCTAAAGACATGGGACTAGGTGCGTTGACAGAGCGAGCATCTCCAGCTATGCTATCATCACCAGTCGTGCAGTTCTTTTAAACTAATCCACACTTATTCATTGCATCTCCTATACAAAGTAACTAGTAAACTTTATTCCATAAGGCCTAGTTGTTTCATCGTCATTTTTACATTTATCCTAAGTGTCAGACACACACAGATATGAAACTCTGATGATCTATACATGACGATGCGACCAACTCGGTAACGCGTTTCATCTAATCATGGAACACAACATCGTGTCATAGTCGTATTATATTTAGATTTTTCACAGAATACAATCACCCAAAGCCAGAAACCGCACTCTATTAGCTGAAAACAAAACCTCAATAATTTCAACCATACTGTAAACATAAAGCATTTATCTTTCGAAAATTTCAATGTCATTTGCTGGACTCAAACTCGGGACCTATTGCACCACCACTGTGGTCGTCTTACCAACAGGAGATGTATACTAATGCGGTCAGTGACAGTTGGTAATGAAACTACTACAACTACTAGTCCTTTAAACTTTAAAAGGACTCCCGTTACATCCCTCTCCCATCAAAAGTCACCATACCATGATGACGACAATGATGATATATCACTAACCTTTAACCTGACTTGTATACCATTTGGGCCATCGTAGATTATTAAACGGTAGAGTAGGATAAAAAGTAATGTTATCTTTGTGGTATTCTTATAGTTGACCGGATAATTTGTCAAGATAAAACAAAAACAATGTTGCCCCTTTACTGATTTTTAAGCTTATAAAATAGAATGACAAGATTACAGACGTTCACTAAATCATCTATCCTGAGGTTATCAATACAGTCAAACAAAATACTCCAAAGACAAGCCTACAATCAATAAAGATCCAAACACAAAATACAAACCAGGAAGCCAACACAGACACAACACCAAAAACTAAGCTAGGACAACGCAAACTCCCACAAAAAACCGGGCGTGACATCAGATGCTCCGTAAAGATAAACTTGTACTGCTACAAATGTGTCACCCGTCATATTTTCCTATGCATATTACCAGTATCAAGTCGTAAAATGCTTATGGGGAACTGGTACCGACTACGATACAGGAACATGTCCGTAATCTTCTGTGACACGGACATTATATAATGCTTAAACAACTCATGATGACGACCATAAAATTTCCGAAGTAAGGACATTAACTTAGGCTTGACATAGCATTACTGACTCACTTTTGTGACGGTAATAGTCCTTTATGTAAAATGTCTATTGTCGACACAAGCCCTAGAATAGCGGATCAACTAAGAAATATTTTACTTACGCGGGTGACGCTGGTATGTAGCTAGTCAGAAAAAGAAGTGTCCAATCAGAAAATTGAAGTCATCACGCTTTAAGTTCAAGCTCAGTGGGATAGATGAGATGCAAGTAGTCCTTAAATGACTATTGGTTAGTGATAGAACATTATCTATAGATCGGACGCTGAAATTAAACGACTGGGCTAGCTTTTTCTTTTTTCTTTTACAACCTCTGAATGACCTCGGCTTCATACGAATAAGAACAAGTGTGGAGTGGAGTGGCACACAGCTAGTGCCCATTTAATGCCGAGTGTCTGATGAAAAACAATATCCACCTCCGAGTACCTTCTGTTAGAATTAGTGTGTTCCTTGACAAGGTAAGTTTTTTTTACCCAAGACAAGAATTTTTATCTTTCTTTACCATCTTTCTTAAAGAAACTTTGTAAGTAATTGGTCACTGCTTTTGAAAGATTATTTTTATGTATTTTTTTTGCCAAGACAGTCATAATATATTGTTGCTTATATTTCATATTGATTTGGCTATCTATACAGTCCATATCATATCGTCAGTTAACGCTTAGTGCGCCACTGGACGGAGGGATTTTTTGTAAATGATAAAGTGGTTGCCTGAATTTGATGTAGGTTTGATGGGTAATTATTCAATCAGCCAGGCAATGGATTCACTGACATTACTACCAAATATGGGAATGGTCTATCAGAAGATAAATACTAACACCCATTACTACAAAGAATTTAATAGAATTATAACTTGTTTGACTGTAGCTTTTCTGTTCTTTAAATGATTATAGTGGATATCAAGTATGAAAAGTCTGTAATTGATCTTGTGAAGACATGCTTCAGTACTATTTTGAATTTATGCTTTCTAATACAGTATGTTAGCAATATTAGAGCTCTTTTATTTTCAAAAATTGTTTCTCTTTCAATTTTTCTACGACTTTGAGTTCATTATGGCAATGTATTTGTTATTCCACACAACTATGAAAACTGCAAAGTTGTAAAATATATTATTTTCTTTGTAATTGAAATCCTTTAGAAATCATTAATCAGGCTGCTGCAGCTGTAAAGCTAGAATATAGTAAATAATAATCTGGATGACTTTTACCACGTTGCACTAATTTACATATTTACATTGCGCATATTGTGCACTACGTTTGGTGTCATAGATTGTTATTACACTTCTGTATAGAATTTTTGCAAGTAATTTGTCTATTTTTGCCTGGGTCATAATCCACAGGAAGTAATGGTGGCTAGATTGCACACTTCTCACAGTGCATGGATGTCACGTGATATAAATATATCTTTGAATGTTCTTAGGTTTTTTTTTCAAATAAGTTCCGAAGGGCAATTGGCTTGAAGTTTTTCAATTGTTTGTTATAAAAATCTTTACTATTTTACTAAAAAAGTAATAAAAGAACCAAATCATAAGTTTTTACAACCTGTACATTTTCTTTAAAATAAAGCAATAGCAATCATTAAATCAAAGATTAAATGATAAAACATTCTTTCCTTTCAGTTATAGTCCTAGTTAATAATATTAAACATTTTTTAAGCAACTGTTTTCATTGGAAAATAGTTAAACTGAGTAGCCGCAAACAAATCTGAAGTTAAAAAAAGATGGATGTTAGTTCCATTTTATCTTACCTATTAGAATTGTAATCAGTAAGGCTTGATTTTAATCCCATCCTTACCTAATGGTGTTGAAGTCATAGACTTCTTTGGATTTAGGTATTTAACTCTAATGCAGTCATGAATTTCATGGAATTATATTGATTCCTTTCTTACCTTAGCTGTTTTTTTCTTTAACTTTTTGGTCGTTTTGGCTTTTATTTCTGCTCTACAACCTTTTTGATGTTGTTTTGGTTTTCCATATTTTTAGGCCTCGAGCACAACTGATGAGAC
>JAOXYJ010192205.1:0-10475 GCA_028566555.1 Lithophaga nigra
AAATGGACTTTTCCTATCTCTTTTAATTGAAGAGTTAAATTCTTTTGTTCTCGTTTGACCTCATTCCCGCCTGTATAGAAATACGAAGGAATATGATCGATGTTTTGAGAATCCAGCGTCGTCACATATATAGGTTACGGTGCATATAAATTTTGAACATCACATTTTTGATAAGCAA
The DNA here is from genome assembly GCA_028566555.1 of Lithophaga nigra. NCBI lineage: Eukaryota > Metazoa > Mollusca > Bivalvia > Mytilida > Mytilidae > Lithophaga > Lithophaga nigra. The sequence continues at coordinate 179 of JAOXYJ010192205.1, forward strand.
ACATCCCGTCTCCCTACTTCATCTAACGAGTATGTATCGCAGCTGATACAATATTCTAGAGCTTGTTCTTGCAATCAATTTTCTGGACAGAAGGTTGCTGTTTTGAAATAGACTAGTTTTCAAAAACCTTAATTGAAATTTTTTTCGAAAATCTGATAGCAGCCATTAAAATTAAGTTGGTTGATCAGTACCTCTGGATCAGTACGAAGTATCTAAGTCTAACTGAATACAGACATGCCTTGTACCACATACTAGATTTTGTTTTGTCTTTTGCAAATTTTGATTTTGTATCCAGTCTTTAAGAATGGAAAGTTCTGAATGGACACTTGATGTTCTTTTCCTGACCCTTGATTTATTGTAGAAATTCGCGTTGTCAAATCAGAGGTTTTCACTTTCATTTTGTACAGATGTTATTTTTAATGATATTTTACTACGGTCTTGAAAACCATTAAGTATGAAACATTCTCAAAACAGAACGGCGGGGGTTTGACTTGAAAAAAGTTTTCACTTTAATCCCCGAGAAAATTTTCAACTTTAAAATTTACCCTTGTATTCTGCCTTTGTGCACTTTATTTTCTGTCGTAAAACTATAATGAAAAATCATACTTTCAGGGAAAGACCAAAATGTTCCGCTGATTTGTGCAAAAAAACCCCCCAAAATCTTGTTGACATAAAAATGCCGGCCTTCCCACAACTGGAAAAGGTTTGGCACCTCATCGAATACTTAAAACAAATAAACGATAAACAAATACAATAAAAATTAATTATTAAAAAATAACAGTTAATCATCATTTATAAGACTGCGACAACCATTTTGTGAAAGGTAGATTCATCTCTTAAAGCCAGCGAAAAAAAGTTCGAAGAGCATTTAATTTACCTGCAAGTTTTAGATTAAAATATTCGTCTAAAAGAATATTGTCACACTTAATATCTCGGTGACAAATGTTGTTCTCGTGTAGATAAGCAACAACGTCAAGAAGCTGTCTGAACAAACGACGTGAATCTGCCTCACCAAGGAATCCCAACGTATTGACAAAATCTGTCAAGTCACCATTTGGTGCATACTGCATGACAATGTAGTACATTTGGTCGCACTCAAACAGTTGTAAAACATCTAACTGTAAAATAAGATTACAATGTTACCATTTACATGGAATTCTGATAGAGTATGGGTTTACTATGGACAGGTGCGCATGCAGTATTGCAGGACGATTAAAATGTGATATGTGTGATGATCGTTTGTAAAATTATACGAATCCATTTCTGGATCAAATCTGCAAAAGTTCATCAAATTCGTCTTTGATGAAAATGACATTGTCCGTAGCTACTGCGGCATTCACATGAAAACCCATTTCTATTTATAAAAAAAAAAAACAAACAAAAAACAAAAAAGAAAAGAAAAAAAAAAAAAAAAAAAAAAAAAACAAAAAAAAAAAAAAAAAAAAAAAAAACAACTAAAATTACGAAAACTTGTAAAATAATCACAAAATTAAATTATTGTTTTCGAAAAATCGACCTAAACTCATTACATTAAAAATTCTACGTTCATGCTACTGAAATTTTATTTATATGGAGGGGAAAAATATGGATTTTGGATAAATAAACTGAAATGCAGTCAATGTTGTTCTACATGGGTAATACATTGTCAATACTGATGTAGCACTCTTACCAAGCCAGGATGCTGCATTGTTTCCAGTATTTCTATTTCCCTTAAAACAAATTTTCGGCGATCTGCTGGATGTAAACGAGTTTTGTAAATGATTTTGATTGCAACTGTTTCCTTTGTCCGGACACAAAATGCTTTCTTGACTTTGGAATGCTGTCCTTCTCCTATGGTTTCTCCAACTACATAACCTCTTGTTTCTAATATATTTAGATTGCTTTTATCTGGTGTCCAGCCGTCATCTTTCTCTTTCAGCACAAGAGTTTCACTGATTTTTGTGAGCGATGGTTTACATGCCGCCATTATACACCACACTAGCTCTCAATACATATTCCGTGACGACCTGACAGTGACGTTAACGTTAGTTACCCTTGTGACGTTCCGAGAAGTGGGTTAATACAAAAGCACCGTCTAGTCACGTAAATTTGTGATTAAAAGCTTACCCCTTTATGACTATATGCGTACATTTCAGAAATAACAGTATCGTATTTGAAAATTGCCGATGTCAGTCGAACATTTTAATGTCACACACACGCAGACACACACAAAACCCGGCGCGTTAGCGGAGACAGTAGAACGGATGTTTGTGACATTTGGATCTTAGGCAGTCGAAAACAAATATTCAAATACAATACAGTTAACTTCATTCTAACGCGACATTAAAGAGTTCGGAAATTATCATTTTAAATTGCTGGAATCAACGTCTGCGACAGCTAATCAAGCATGTATATCGCTTACTTGACCCTCATAAATTTTGAGCTTCATTCAATCAGAATCGAGATTAAGTCATCCGATTAGGGTTTGTATTGTGGTTGCAAGAAATTTGAGTTGTGTCTTCTGCTACTGAGTCGTCGAACAATTTTGACGAAGTTTCTTAACATTGATAATTTTGCAGACTATTTCAGTGTAAATATCGAAAACTAGTCTCATGCAGCTCCCCATGATCCTAATTTGACAAAAAGACTGAAATATTTGCTCTTGTAAAGAACTATTTTTTTCCTCTCTTCAACCTTTTTATAACATACAATGGCTCTGAGTTTGCTTATTTGAACATTCAAAAGAAAGGCTAAGTGGTTAAAGCTACGGACTCGTTACCACTAAAATGACAGTTGGATGGCCCTCCGGGCTTTCCTCTCTCAGTTATTTTCAGGTTCTCAGGCTATAGATGAAAGTAGCGATATATTTCAATAAGTAACAAAACATTCAACAGAACTCCGATACTGGCGCTATCCATTTTACTTTACCTCACTCCTGTTCATACTGTCCCGAACTGTACTGTTGTATCTACAAATAGAACTCATAAACAAATAATGAAAACGTGAAATTAATAAGCTGCCGCATGATATGTCTGTTTATTACGGAAGCCGGTTAGTGCCACGTTGCGTTATTTTTTTATCTTGTAATTACAAGAAACAGTTCTTGTAATTACAAGAAACTATCTTGTATTTACAAGAAACTATCTTGTAATTACAAGAAACTTATCTTGAAGTTTCTTGTAAATACAAGATAAGTTTCTTGTAATTACAAGATAAGTTTCTTGTAAATACAAGAAAGTTTCTTGTAATTACAAGAAAGTTTCTTGTAATTACAAGATAAGTTTCTTGTAATTACAAGATAGTTTCTTGTAATTACAAGATAGTTTCTTGTAATTACAAGAAGTGTTTCTTGTAATTACAAGATAAAAAATAACGTAACGTGGCACTAACCGGCTTCCGTAACATGTAATAATTCAGATATAATAAAAGTATTCCTCAAGTCAGCGTCTCAATCCGTATTAGTTCCAGATGGTATCATCCGCGCAGTAGTCAGTGCTTCGATACTAAAATAATTTATTAGGAACATGGCGTTGGAAATTTACAGGTTATAAATATTTATAATTTTGTTGAAAGTAAGGTTTCAGCTCCCTCAGGCAAAGTTGACCTTACCTATTCTCTTAAGGCCCGATTTAATTTGTTGTGCTCCCAAACGTTTTGATAATTTCTGACTTTCCAAACTTTTGGCCATGGATGTAGTTGATGAAGGTTGATCCAGAAAAGCAATTCGTACGCAGTAAAATTTGTATCTGTGATTCAGAATTAGAAATTTGGGAGCAGCTTATCTTAGTTTTTTTTTAAATCTACAAAAATGCTCCAAAGGATAAAATGGATGTTTTTGTAAATTCTGTATCATAAGATGTTATTTTAGATACGTTTTCTCTAAAAGTTGTTTTGGTGTTTAAAGAAATATTCCTACAAGATAAATCCATTTTATGTGAATCAATACCATTCGCACTTTATATGTTTATCTATTTGTATTTATGTATTTCACATTTTACCCTTCCATGTTTTTGATTTTTTTTTCCATATAATTATTTATTTTGGACGTTCATTCTGGTTTTTTTTAATTGGTAGATATGATTATTCATTTCAAGATGTCTTCATCATTCATATTTTGTCGATAATTTAGTACACCTACTGTAGTGAATTTCTCTTTCGACTTATTCTTGAAGAGTATGCTTTAAATAGCTAGATAATAATGATACTTAATATTTTAGCATGTATATTTAATGATATTCATGTGCAGTTGTGTTATGTACTAGCATTTCGTCGTCTCATCTTACCTATCAGATTTGACTTATTCCTGGCCATGAATTTTATTTTTTGGACATAAGTTTTTTTCGCATGACGGGTGATGCATGCATAGCAGGAGACGCTTACCTGTCGACGCACCTGGTCTCACTCCTTGTGGTGTTCATGAGATCACGTCCAATTTGTTTCTCGATGTTGTGTATTCCAAACGAATTTATGGGTCTGGAATTTCGGTATACTATGCATCCTTGTACCTTGAGCATTTTACAAAATACATATATAATACTTTTAAGTGATCATTTCCTGAGCATTTTACCAAATACATATATAATACTTTAAAGGCGTAATTTCCTGAGGATTTTACCAAATACATATATAATACTTTAAAGGGGTAATTTCCTGAGCATTTTACCAAATACATATATAATATTTTTAAGGGATCATTTCCTGGTAGCAATCATGCTTACTCTGCATCTGACGTAATGGAAATCATTGGCTTTGCCAGAATACGAGGAATTCGTGTCGTACCAGAGTTTGACTCACCAGGTGAATTTATACATAAATTTGTGTTTTCTGATTTATTACTAAATGTTAGTAATTTGGGATGCATTAAATTTTGTGTGAAGGGTAAAAGTCTGATAGCTCAGTGTAAAAATACATTTTATGTTGGAAAAACGGGGACTTGCTTTATTTGGAAACATAACTCATTTGAAGCTAAATGGGTTGTCTGTATACTGAAAATGCTTTTGTATCATAGACGAGGCTAAATCTATTTTTCATCTTTACTCGCATTCATAATTCTAGTTTGAGACTCTGTTAGGTCTTTTTAACGTTTGGAATGCAGTGTTACTTATTTACATCATCCATGGTGTTTGGAATTTGTTTTCCTTATGTTTGCCCCAAACTGAAAAGTTTAATAAAAATTGTTTCTTACATATGCCATATAAAGGCAATCATTCTTCTTCCATAAAGTACAATCGTCTTTTTACAAATGAAATATGAGACAGAACCTATTGCTTGATATATTCTTCTCTCATACCCGTTCACATCTGATCTTGTGTCATTATATATTTTTCTGTCTCAGGACATACCAAGTCATGGGGTAAAGGTGTTCCGGATTTGCTGACTAAATGTTACAACAAAGGAGTGTTTGATGGTAGCTATGGACCAGTAGATCCGTCGAAAAACAGCACTTATGTTTTCTTGGAGAAATTCTTTGGTGATATAGCTAATGTATTTCCAGATAATTACATACATGTTGGAGGAGATGAAGTTTCCTTTGGTTGCTGGTAATAATAGTATTATAGGTTGTAATGTGCTTTTGCCTAGATGACAGGCCTTCCTAATTTTGTTCAGTCCTCAGTATACAGGGTCAGCAGGAATAAAGTATTTAGTACAAAGTGATAAACTTCTATGTGTCAACTATATAACGCGTGGAGTACTGAGACACAGTCACTGTAATTAATGCTTTCAATAGTATTTGTATTACAAGGTTGTATTCTTACATTAGTAAAATTTGTTAAAAAATAATGACTGGTAGGCAGTTAGAAAGACAAATATGTGGACAAAAGCAAGGAAGACTACAGACCAACGGAATTTGAACATTAAATAGAATAAAAACTGGCAAAGCAAGAAAAGAATTTGCAGGGAAGGGGGTATGACTTACTGCATAATTTGCATACCTCTAATTATTATTCTGATTTGATTTTGATATGGTATATTATCAATATTGTTAGGTTGTATGATACTGTGTGCTCACACATTTTATCTGAAATGTATATTAGATGAATAAACATGATATTAGAAGTCCTTTTTTCAGGGAAAGTAATCCAGATATAAAATCATTTATGACAAAAATGAGTTTCGGGACAGATTATGCCAAACTTGAGCAATATTATATGCAAAAGTAAGTAGTTTGTTCATTATTACATATTTTTTTTTGTTTGTGTCACGTGTCCTTGTGCCTGTAGAAGAAATGTGCTAATCTCTGTTAATTTAAGATATGATTAAGGAATACATAGAAGTATCAAATTACTGTTCTGTAGAAATCAAAGAATAGTAAGTAATTTTTTGTAGTAATTTTCTCCACAACGGTAACAACATGTTTAAACTGATATTCAGTGGCATCAGATTAATCTCATCTTTCTGACAGCTAGCTGGGAAAATAACAAAAAACCTCATTTATATTTTCTGTATCATTTAATTATTCGGCAATAGATCTTAAAAGCTGTTTTTATATTTATTGGTTAAAATGATCGTTAAATCCCAAAGTTTGCTGTCTCTGTTATACGTGTTAACATTATCTTCAGAACTAATCATAGTATGTTTTTGCATGTCAAGCTATTCCTTTCCCTGTATTTTTATATTTTGTTCATTTAATATTTCATGTCGACTTTCAGTTTATTAAATATAATTGGAAAAACACTGAACAAAGGGTACCTGATTTGGCAGGAAGTAATAGACAATGGAGCAACGGTAAATAATATTTAAGAAGATGAAAATATCAACATATATATATCAAAATATTTTTGACTCTACAATGTATATATGATGAAGTACAAGAAATATATAAAAATGATAAAATGTGTAAAAGTAAATGAACAAGGCACCAATTTTAGATTGACAAGTTGTATTAAAAAACCCTACCAACAACCATAGTGGTAAGATAAATATATAACATTTTACACCATCACATTTAAATGTTGCGAGGTTGTCAAAAAAAAATGATACTTTGTAGTATATGAGTAAAAAAAAGTGCTTGCATGCTTAAATGCCGCACAATCATATCTAGCTCATCTGATAAAGACTATGCAAGCTTTTGCCATCAGTTTGTTTGCGGGAGAGTACCAAGTTCAAGCAGGCTTTATTGAGAAAACTAGAGATTCTTATCAAACAGGAATAGAGATTCAATAAGCATGATTTAGTTTTCAAGAAATATGGATATAAAGGTTTATGTAAGCAGTTTAATGTAAATAAAGAAAACGTTTAAAAGTAAAGATTTATTTTGAACCAGACATGGACATTTAATGATATTTGACATGAAACAACATTCAGACATTAGATAAAAGTTTGCACAATTTAATTTGAGGGGATCCTTGAGATCTAACCAAAGAGACCATTTTGAATATCATTTCAATATTTTAAAAGTATGGCAATTACATTGCTTTCCCCAGGCTGGTTTAAAATATTACACACAATACTCTTATCTTCAAGTACCATGCACCTCTTAAGAAAGACCAGCCCTTACTCCCAATAAAACTTGGTAAAATCATTCAAACAGTGGAATTATTCCTGATTACTTGTAGCTGTAAAAATAAACCAGTACATAAAAAATTAACCCACTTTAAATGCTTTCATTCCAGGAGATTAATCACAAATAATTCAGGCATACCCTCAAGTCTTCTTGAGTTCCCTCAGAAAGTGTAAAAACATGCATTAACTGCAATCTGAGAGTCATAATTACCATGTTTTTCCCCATTTCTCCGCAAAGCACTACTTTATGACCAGGTGAGTGATACAAATTCTAGTTTCTTCTACAGCTTGAAACTGTGTACATTGTAGAAAGAAACTCCATTGCCTGTTAAAGTTTTGTTCTAGATCGGTAAGTGCATATCTGTTTCCCGCAGTTATTACTGTGAAAATTAAATACTGGTCGTCGACCTGCAATTGTGATTAAAACTGATTCTAATGCACCAGGTGTACTTTTTTCGGTTAAAATGATTTGCACATTGGTGCTAACCACACACTACCGAAAAAATGTTAAGTTAGGAACTTTGAAAAGTACAAAAACCACCAGCAGACCACAAAAAGGAAAGCAAAATTTAACCTATAGTCAAGTCTCTATTCCAGTTAATTCGCTTTGCCAGAACAAATTTAAATAATTGTTAAATTGTACTATGTGCAGTTATCAAAAAGGTATTGTTTCGAAAGATGTCATTTTTCAGATATTCTTCATGTTCTTTCGGTGGCTCATGCAAATAAAATGAACCTGCTAAACTGATTTCATTTTATTAATTCCTAAGGTACAACCAGATACTGTTGTAGAAGTGTGGAAAGGGGGATATATAAATGAATTAGCCAAAGTGACCAAATTAGGATATAATACGCTTCTGTCCTCATGTTGGTATCTTAATTACATATCTTACGGCGATGATTGGGGAAAATATTACACCTGTGATCCTCAACAGTTTAACGGTAAGTCATGTTTCACAGTATAACATTCTAAACTATGTGATGGCATAAAATTCTTATCTTTAAGTAGATAAAGTATATTCAATTACTAAAAGAAGAAACTGACATTTTGAAATCAGAATGTTATTCCAAAGTGATTTTGCATAGGGGGAGAAAAGCTTCTTCATGGTCTACATATTCTGTATTAATTTAGAAGCAACTATATCTGTATACAGAGTTCTAACAAAACAGTAAATATGTTTTAAAAAATAAAATGTTGTGGTTCATATTTTATAATCAATCTATGTTTCTTTGTCAGCTAATTGTACTTTATAATCAATTAAGACTTAATAATATATAAAGATACACATAGAGCATTCCTTGTATCTGATCAGCTATTGTTTTAAATACAAGAAAAATCTGATTTATATTTTAAAAACCAGTATTAGGCTATTGTATTCCAGAAATAGGCAGTATTCTACATGTATATTTACAGGAACTGATGAACAAAAAAAATTGGTTATTGGTGGTGAAACATGTATGTGGGGTGAATTTGTTGATGATACTAATTTGATTTCTAGATTCTGGTAAGGAATAAAATTTGTCATTTTTTTTGTGCTGTTGAGAATGAAAGAGATAAATTTTATTTTTAAATTTCTTTCTTAGTTCGCCTTTATGAAGTAAAGGGGGACTAATAGAGTACCCCAAGCGTCCATGTCTGCATCCGCTTTTATGTCCGAGTTTCTTTTACCTCAAAAACTATAACAGATAAAGCAATGAAACTTGTAGATGCAGATAGATAATGCGCACGACATGATGCCAAATTTAGGTGACCTGGACCTCAAGGTCATACTTTAGTGACTTTAAAGAAATATGCTTAAATACGTTTTTATGTTTGAGTTTCTCTTTACTCAAAAACTATAATAGATACAGCAGTGAAACTTGGTATATAGATGCACAGCAATAATGCACACGATGCCAAATGTAGGTGACCTTGACCTCGGTCATGCATCAGTACGCTAAAGAAATATGAATAGATACATTTTTATGTCCGAGTATCATTTTTTCAAAGAGAAAATATGATACAATCATTAATGTTCATTTGTGGATACATACTGAAGATGCATACATAATGTTACTGTTGTGCTAACATTGCTATTGACATGCTTTTGCTATGCTAATATTACTATTGACCTGCTATTGCCATGGTAATATTGCTATTGACTGTCTATATTTGTGCTAACATTGCTATTGACCTACTATTGTCGTACTAACATTGCTGTTGACCTGCTATTGTTGTGCTAACATTGCTATTGAACTGCTATTGTTTTCTAGCATTACTATTGACCTGCTGTTGTTGTGGTTATATGACTGTTGACCTGCTATTGTTGTGCTAACATTGCCATTGATCTACTATTGTTGTGGTAACATTGCTATTGAACTGCTATTATAGTGTTTACATTGCTATTGACCTGCTGTTGTTGTGCTAACATAGCTATTGACGTTCTGTTGTTGTGCTAACATTACTATTGACCTGTCATGACATGTCATTATTGCACTTCTTCATATGCAGATCAATACAAAGAATTTATATAACTCGTGATAGTTTTCTATGCTGACTACAAATATACATCTATATTTGATATTAATATTTGGCAGTGAAAAAAATAACACATAAAAAGCAAAAACAAAACCAAAAACAAAAACAAAAACAAAAAAAAAAAAAACACAAGAAAATCAAATGAAAATTATTTGTGCATGTTTTCTCATTTACAGGTCATTAAATTTACCTGCTATGAAGATCTAGTTTAAGAACTGAAAAATTTTTTGTAGCATATACAAAGTGAACAATTAATAATCTAAGTTGGGCACAGTAAAGACAATTAAACCATATAAA
>JAOXYJ010192315.1:0-10475 GCA_028566555.1 Lithophaga nigra
ATGACCTTTTCCCGGACCTGACAATGGGCAACACGGCGGGTGTCTTATAAGAGACAGGCACTGCTTACTCATCCGGAACACCTGAGTGCACCTCATGTTTTTGCTGGGGTCCGTGTTTCTCATCCTCGTTTTTAGTTTTTCTTGTTGTGTCATTGATGTTTGTCTGTTTGTATTTGACTTAATCTGGATTCTGTCTGCGTCCCTTGGTTTATGATTTTTGTAATTCACCCTTCGGTTTTCTTACCTTTTCTTACTTACTGTGAACTGATAACTAATAATATTCCTGTGTAACTGTAGTTGGGTACTGCTTTATAGCTAATTAAATTTATCCGCAGTTTTGGATAAGAGAGGCTCTGCGTCAAATATTCTAAGATGGATGAAATCATCGCGCAGAAAAAATAAGGTTACTACAAAAAACTGGTTGTCTAACTAGTGTCGTTTAGATTTAATCATTGTCTTCATACGACCCAAACTAAGATTGGAGAAGTACAGCTGAAGACTTACTAGGTCTTATTTTTTATTTTTTTTATTTTATGATTTAGCTCTTTATGTGTGTTTGTGTTGTCGTTGTCTTGCCATGACATTATTCTTATTTTTGCTGTAACTTATCGATATTGTTTGAATTAACATATAAAAAGGTACAACCATTGCCGTATTACTAAAGTCTCAAAGATAAAACTATTTGAAACCATTGTCTGAAGTCAAAACTACTGCAATACATTGTTTTATATTTGAATTTATAGAATGGCAGAAGTTCCATGTAAAGTTATTGACGGAATCACTAAAAATAAGGAATATGTCCTTGGAGAATCAGAAACAACAGATATGAAAGCACAGTGGAATGCTGTATACGTACAGAACGAATGGCGACTTGTAGACATCTTCTGGGCTAAATACTGCGTTAAAGTAAATTCTGGTGAGGAAGATGAACAATCAATCAGTCAGTCATCGGTTCAAAGATCAATATTGTACCACGAAGATGAAGCAGACGAGGAATATTTTTTTACAGATGCAAATGACCTTATATGGACGCATTTCCCAGACGAAGAAAAATGGCAGTTACTTAAAGATCCAATATCTAAATCTGATTTTCTTGACGCATTATATGTCCGCGAAAGGTCACGAGAGCTTGGTGTTACATACCACAACCAAACTGTTCTGCTGAAGGTGATAGAAGGTCAAGCCGAGTTTCAGCTTCAGTTCCCACGGAAGAGAGGAACCAGCTATCATTTTAAACACAACTTTACTAGAATGTTATCAGAAGGTGATACAGTGAGAAAGCTGGACAAAATTCTACATCATTTCATTTTGTTTGAACGCCACGAAGATACTATTCACTTTAGGTTCAATATTCCTGTTCTTGGAAAGTTCCGTTGTAATATATTCGCATGTGACCCAAGTACGGAAGGCCTTGAAAAATTTGATTTGATTTGTTCGTTTTTAGTAGTAAGTACTGAACTAGCAAAAGAATGCCTCCCTCTTCCGGATTATCCTAAAATAGGATGGGGACCAAACAGGATTTCAAAAAAATATCAACTGATTCCAATTACACATGAAGAATCCAGTATCTTTACAGATACGGGAAAACTTGAAATACGAATGAAAGGAAATCAAGCTCTTAAACTAGAAATGAAATTAGTTAATCCGTTCGTGGACAGCGCGAACATGTCTAAATATGCCATGTTGTACTGGGATATGGGAGAGTATATTGTGAAAACTCGTCTGCCTCGTTACGGGGTATATGGTCTGAAGTTTTTCACTCGGAACACTGAGACAATGGAACAGGTAAATGTTTTAAACTATTTGATTCACTGTTCTATGAAGAGCGGGAAAGTCCAATGTCTACCTCATATTGCCCAAGAAAATCTGGGTCCACACCCATCGATCGACCGTCTTGGAATAGCAGCAACTGTGTATGAAAACGGATACATTGAAGCTAAAGATGGTCACACCAAAGTGGAATTTATGACAAAATCGGACGTGGATTTAGTAGGCGAACTTCACTGTAACGATCCAGAAGCAGTTCCACGCATGAGAGTCCACCAGTTTAAGAAAAACAATAAACAATCATACGCCATAGATGTACCTGTGAGAGGTGAATACGCCTTTAATGTATATGCATTTAAAAAAGACGAACCACAAAAACTTAACAATGCATATGCATTTTTGATAAATTCTCATGGTAGACACATTGATGTGGGAACATTGAACAATAAAACATTGGAAAATAGTAAAAACTTTTGGAAAAATACGAAAGAAATAAAAGCAGAATCGATTGTCACAACAGAGAATGAGATTGCTATTCCAGTTCCCAGAGGTCTAGAGACACTTGTAGCATTCCTGCAGAAAGCCGACAGATCAGAACCACAGAGCTCAGAATCTATCCAACTGGTAAATGAGAAAGGAATCGACATTTACAAGGTCACCTTGGAAGATCTAGGTGATTATACCTTCAATATATACCAGCAGGAACAGAAGTTCTTACGTCTGGTCTCTATATATAACATCACACGTAATGATCACATAGAAGAGATGGAAGAGGATGCCAAAGAAGTTCTAGAAATTATCAAAGAAGAACGGGAAAACGCAGGAACAGATGTGTCAGATCTAGAACGCGCTATCAATGCACAACACGCCAAACCATTTGTTGATGGTAAGTACAGAAAGACGAAGTAGGTAATCTGATAAGGTTTTGCAATCTTGCATCAATCTTGCAGTAGAAAAAAAAGTCAAAACAAAAAACGGAGGTAAAAATTTGTGTCCTAGAGAGTCCTGTTCTGACATGGATACATTAAAGGACAATGACATTTACTAAACTTGTGTTCCACGTTAAACCTAAAAAAACACCTGCAAGGCAATAAGCTGGAAGTATCAGCAACTGTGCCTTAATTATTGTGCTTAAATTGAATTATCTTAAAACTGCCAGTCAGTGCATTATCATCTTTTGCTAGATAGTTCTTGCGGTTGAAATTTTCCTTTTTCGGAACACCTCAATCAAATATCGAATCTACTTTGAAGTGTCTGATTATTAAAAAAAAATATTGTTGTCCTGTTAGTAGAGAACAGGGAATATTATACTACACTTAACACGTAGGACTGGAACACATCTGAACTATCGCATATCACAACTGATGTAACCCTGTGCATATTTATGTTCTACATATTTTTAGTTGACAAGAGAATCGAAGCAGCCCAGCAGTTAGCTTCAGCATTGAAATCGAATGATCCGCAGCAAATCCGACAGGCTCTATCTAATTACCAGTATAATAAACCAGAAGGTGATGACGATCTTCTTAGAGAAGGAAAGAAAAAACTAAGGAAACTTGAAGCTAAATATGGTATTTATAATTATGAAAATGATAAAACATCAATAGTTTAGCACTTCAAATTGATATTCCGTATATACAATGGTTTAAGAAACATTCCATCGATTGTGGGGTCTTATTTGTTACAGGTTATATATTTCCAGTATGAAGTCATTGGCTATGTAGCATCCTAAATGAAATATTTACAGAATTCCTTTAGCCACCCCAAAGTCGATATCTTAAATACATATGCATTCAGTTATTTCTATTTATGTGTACTTCATTTCAATGCAAGACAATTTACTGTAAGTACAACGTAATTTACAAAATTACTGATTTGAAACTTGTTATTTAAAATTTTACCCTTGGGGTTTTGAAAGTGTACGTCAGATATAGATTTTCAATCCATAAATTATACTGAAGTAGTTAAAAGGAATTATATGTACATATTATCTTTGTCAGCAGAGCATTTAAAATCATAATAAACTTAAAATCAAGTTTGCTTATGTGTATTTAAAACTTCAGTACAATTCATAACAAATTCAAATTGATATTGTAGAAAAATTTCGGTAAGTAAACAACTTTTTTCAAACAATTTAATATTCAACATAGAATAAGAATTATATCATTTAAACAAAAAACCTGAAATCATAAATACTTTTTATTGTATCATAAAATGATATAGTTTGTCTTATTGATGTAGGAATTTATAGTTTATCATTATTCGTGTTTTTTGTTTCAATGTTATTTTCTTTTTGTTTACAAAGCAGGGAATTCGTACTATACAGGTGATCATAAAACACAGGTCATCCTACGTTTTTGTAGTTTCAACAAAAATAAATATCAAATGAAGCATAAAGTTGATATTCATTCCGCCATTTTGCCTGCACTGTGGTGATATATTATTATAAGATACATGTATATGAAAATTAATTCAACAAATCTCATCTACGGTGTTCAAAACTAAATATTATAAAATCTAAAGAAAAGTAAATATTGGAAAGCTAAACACGGTCACCCAAAAAGTACGATTGAAACCTACTAAGGATACCTTGCCAAGAGGAATATAAAACAGGCTTAATGTAATTCAACAATTTCGCAAACTGAAACTTTTTAAGTTGTTAGTATTATTACGGTACTGGAATGAAATTGATACATGCAATTTTAAAAATGTCCTTAGCTGCGTTTTGGCTTCAACTTTTTGGTCGTTTTGACATTTATTTCTGCTCTATCAAATTTTCGATGTTTGTTTTGGTTTTCCATATTTTTAGGCCTCGAGCACAACTGATGAGACATTTGTTGGTCGAAATGCTCATATTGTGAACTAAATTTGGTATCATGGATTGTTATTTAAACAAAAAATGTTATCAAAAAAGTTATCTTCGTGTCAGCACCGAACCACTGGTTACTGGTCTAGTGTTATTCTCCATCAGGTCCTTGTGGCCTTATCAAAGAAATAGACACGACTTAGACACTGATCTAAGACAAAAATTAAATAACCCAATGAATACCTAAAGCTAATTTGTTACATCACCTTTGGCAGTTACCTTTCTATTTCAGACCTGCTGAGAGCCTATAAAGCGCGAGAACTTACCACTTTAGAACGAGCAATAGCTGTTGCATCAGCCGCTAATGAAGACAAATCATTCGATGCTCAGCTAATACATGCCAAACGGCTACGGGACAGGCTAGCAGCAATCAGAACTATGCAGGACATTGTGAGAAACACAGATAATAGAGTGGTAGGGGAAATACGACAATATAATCAACCACCAGATGGCGTTCATCAAACTGTCATGGCGGCACTGATGTTGTTAGGAAATGATCCATCAGAAGTAAAGGTATGTTATTTTTACTGTAAACAGTAATTGATAGTTACAAAATTGTCGTTGGAAGGAAATGATCAGATGCAAGTAAAGATATGTCATTTTACTAAACAATCACGATGGCCCAAATAAAAATCATCATTTTGCACAAAATCCGTTATCTTGCCTTCATCAACTCCGGTGGTGGTTCTGACGTTGGTAGGAAATATTGATCATAAGTCAGATAAGTGAAGCTTGTCATCTTGAACATAAACCATTACCTTGATGTTGGTACGAAATGATCTATCCCAAATGAAGGTACGTGATTTCGCACAAGTACCGTTAGTTGACGGTCATTTAAATATTACAGCAGTCCATAATTTGATGGGAAGTGATATATCATAGTAAATGTATGTCATTTTGCAGTTACCATTACCTGATGACCGTTAACTGCCATGACGGCTCTGACATTGCATGGCAAAAATTATCCATTTAAGTAAATCTATGTGATTTACGTAACTATTATCTAATAATCATTAAACTGTCATGGTGGTGCATATATTGTTGGCAAAGTAACAATTAACTGATGATTATTAAACTAACTTGGCGGCGATGACACTGGTGCGACATGATATATCCCAGTTAAGATAAGTCATAGTCCACATTTCCCATCACCTGATGATCATTATACTGTCATGGCATCGTCAAAACTGGTCTGAAAGGAATTATCACAGTTGAAAATATGTTATTTTGAGCAGAAGCCATAACCTGATGATTATTAAACTGTCATTGCGGCTGTGACATTGGTATGGAATGATCCGTTTTAGTCGAGGTGTACTATTTATCCGTTAACTTTTACTCATTGACATTAAACTGTCACTGAGGCACTGATATTGGCAGGATCCATTATAGAAAAGCTATATGATTTTGGGCCGTAACCATTACCATAATTATTAAGCTGTCATGGTGGTACAGAAATTGTAAGGAAATGATCCATCATAGTTGTAGGTATGTTACTTTGCGCAGTAACAATCAACTGAAAATTATTAAATTGTCCTGGTGGAGATGACATTAGCGGGCCATGATGATATGTTATTTGTCGCAGAAACAATTAACTGATGATTATTACACTATCATGATGGCTCTGACATTGGTAGAAAATTTCAGTAAATCTATGTGATTTTACTGCGAAATGATTTATCAAAGCTATGATTATTAAACTGTCATAGAGCGGGACGTGATGGTATGTTTTTTATCGCAGCAACAATTAACTGATGATTATTACACTGTCATGATGGTTCTGACATTGGTAGAAAATTTAAGTAAATCTATGTAATTTTTGCGCGAAATGATTCATCAAAGCTATGATTATTAAACTGTCATGGCGGCGATGACATTGGTGAGACAAGATACATCGTACCTGAAGGTTTGTTATTTAGCACGGTAATAATTAACTGATGATTATTGAACTGTCAAGCCGGCGCTAAAATTGGTAGAAAATGATCCATCATAGTCAAGATATGTCAATTCCACAGGTACCATTACCTGATGATTAGATCATTGTTATTATCATGGCAGCGCCGACATTGCTGGGAAATGATAGCTGACAATAGTATTTTGAACTGAAGCATCACCTAAGATTAGTAAACTCTCATTGCGGCTATGGCATTGGTATGAAATTATCCGTCGTAGTCAAGGTATGTCATTTTGCACACTAACTATGATCCATTACGGTAAAACTGTGTGACTTTGCTCCCTAACTTTTACTTAGTGACCATAAAACTGTCCTTATGGCGCTGACATTAGAAGGGAATGATCTATCATAGTTGAAGGTATGCGGTAACAATTAACGGATACTTATTAAAAGGTAACAGTGACATTCCATTATAGTAAAGCTTTGTGATTTTGTGTCGTACCCATTACCTAGTGATCATTAAACTGTCATGGTGACCCAGACATTGTTAAGAAATGATCCACAATAGTTGAAGGTATGTTATTCGGGGAAGTAATTTATTAAACGGCGATGATATTGGTTTGACATGATGAAAATAGTATGAAATTATACAAAAGAGTAAAGATAAGTCAAATTGCACAGTAACTATAACCTGATGATCATTATACTGTCATAGCATCGCCGACACTGGTAGGAAATGATACATCATAGTAAAGATAAGTCCAATTGTACAGTTACCATTACCTGATGGTCTTTTTACTGTCATGGCATCGATCATGCATCAGATTTACAGTATGCGCAATAGCCATCACGGGATGGCCATTTAACTGTTATGACAGCTCATTGTTTAAACATAATCAGGCAATATCGAAAATAAATTAATTTTAATATATGTCAGTTTTCATGGTCTGTTTCAAGTGCTGTCGAGAAATATTAGGATATAAAGGAATACTGTAATTGCATTATATATTTTAATCAAAATATATTGGAGGAAAAGTAACGTCTGGAGTGTATCCTTGATACAAATACTTTATTATAAGTAGAGTTTAGATCTGGGTTTCATGATCAATTACTATAAAAACAATACTGAGAGTAATCAGTTCCCTTTTATAATGAAAAATAAATATTTAACCTACAGACATGGAAACAGTGTCAAAAAGCTTTAGGACAACATGGTGATAAATCGTTTTTGACACAAATGGCAAAATATGATCCTAAAGATGCCAACTTAGAACTAGCTTTGGAAGCCAAGAAGTCTGTAGAACCATATACAGCTGAACAGATACACGCAGAAAGTTCAGGAGCAGCGTCAATTTTTATATGGGTAAGTCTTGTTTCACTGTAATAGAGCAACATCAGTATTTATATGTGTAAGTTTTATTTCACTGTTATAGACAAAAAACTGCGTTTATTTCATAACGAAGAATTATTACGATGTAACAACTAACAAAGACTTTGATGGAAACAAAGTTAGAAGGCTTGCATTAACAGAGAACATTTTTATATGACAGACACCCATTTGAAATACAAAAAAAATATTAAATCATTAAAATGATACTTTATTAAATTCAGTGAACCGTAACAAATTATCTCATCAGTGGTGGTCGAAATCAAATTTTGAAAATTGAAAGACAAATTTTGAAGAGCTAATAGAAACCAAAACTACGTAAAGTAACGTCAAATCTAGCAAAGAACCCTTTGCAAGAGGGAGATATACCTTAGTCTAAGAAAAAATATAAGAATACCAAATGGGTATTCAAGTGAAATATATCGAGTCACTCAAACAAGAATAAGGACAACACAAAAAGATGGACAGAAATAATGAAGAAAGAGAAACATAAACAATCAGGACAATCTTTGAGGTAAAAATTGGGAACCCCAGAAGGGTGAGCTTTTTAAATGAATAAATAACGCTAAACTGTTTCGATAAAAATCATCGTAAATCAACTTTTAGGTAAATATCGGGTGCCCCAGAAGGGTGAGCTTTTTATATGGATAAATAACGCTAAACAAATATCTGTTATATGATTCGATAAAAATCGTCAATTAACTTTGAGGTAAAAATCGGGTGCCCCATAAGGGTGAGCTTTTTAAATGGATAAATAACGCTGAACAAATCTCTGTTGTATGATTCGGTAAAATAGTAATTATGTTTGAGAAGACGCTTACCGATTTTAACCCTTTGCTATTTTAATTTTCAGATTTGAACTTGTAAGAATTTTTTTTTAGTTTAGTAGCATAATTATAATAAATCTAATAATAATAATAATACGATTATCGTGTAATTTCCAGTTGAAAGATAGGTACTGATTTCTAAAATCCATGGTTTCTTTACAGTGGTAATACCAAACGCGTTAACGTCTAATGAGAAATGATGTATTCAAAATGTATGTTTTAATTACTAGAGTATTTTTAATTATATTTTAGGCTGAGAGCATGATAAAAGAAATCGAATCTAATGCTGGAACTCTAGGCGTGAACAAAATGGTTCCTGAACATTCTCGGGCTATAACTGAATTAGAGAAACCTGTGAAGGCTGTTCCGAAGTCAGAATCCCCTGCTCCTGGAAAACGTAAAGGAAAACCAACACTTGTTACACTTGAATCACTTCTGATTGAATCTCCGATTCCTCCGCCGTCTCCTAGAAAACCTCATAAACAGAAGCAGACTGGAGCTACAGCTAAAAACCCAAAAGAAACAACTAGAAACCAACAAGACGTGAAACAATCGTTACCTACTGATAAAGTGATCGGAAAGAAAACCAATCAGAACAACAAAACGAAAGCTAAAGAAGTTGTTAGCCCTGATTTAAAACTTTGTAATAACAATAAAGATAAAAACAGCGAAAAAGCAAAACCTGCAAAACATACCGAAAAACAGGTACACGCTGGAAACAGTACCAAGAAAGCAACATCAGACGAAAAGAAACCAAAAGCAGAGGAAAAATCAGGCGATAATAAAAATCAAAAGCCAAAGACAAATTTTATTGCGAAGAATGTGAAATCGTTGCAACCTAAAGATTCCGAGATTGATGATGACAATATAAGTTCATATTTATCGAATTATAAAAAGAAAAGGGAAGAAAATGAAGATGACGACCATAATTCCGTAGATGGTCATTTAAGTATTCCGTCAAACAATGGACAACCTCACAGACTTGGCGGAAGTTACCACGCCAATGACCTTGTACTGGAGAATGCTTATGGTAAAGACAATAGAAATAAACATACATATGACTTTGATATCCTTGCAGGACTAGATGACATTGATGTTCCTGAGGAGAAACCAGAGACTCCCGACAAGAAATGTTATAAGGCAATATATAACAGACGAAAACAGGATAAGGAAGCAATACAAAAAATGTGGGCAAATAGCGTAAAAGCAAAGTAAATAAATCTTATACTGGTTCTGTGTAGATATATCAGTGCACATTACTTTAATATACCAGGACAGGTAACCAGCAACACCATGTATGATGACGAAACCGAGATTGTTCTCTAATTAGTGTAGTGAACCTTTTATTTAATTAGGCATTGTAACGTCAGGTATCAGCGGGGAAATACGATGTATGTATAGACGTTCATTAGGGTATACAGCGTATTCAAATTATACCGCGACTGGAAGGGTTTCCACCTTGAATGACATTACTAAGATACCCGTCTGTCTACACATAAAGGCACTATTATATCAAGTGAAATAGTTCTTTGAGAATGAATTGACTAATACACAAATCATTTATAATTTATCATGTCTCCGGTATAGTTCAGTATATAAGAATGAACAAACACTTGAAAGTAAAGCTCGAAGATACAAAAAGGGGCAGCCAAAACCGTATATCAAAAAGAACATACTACGTTTGGCCAAACATAGACACAAGACAAACACTGACTACAAAACATAACACTGAAAACT